>JAJGOT010000112.1:660000-810000 GCA_022457155.1 Cladopsammia gracilis
ATAAATACTGTTCAAAATGTTTGCTTCTTCTCAATGATGAAATTGAGCACAGGGTGTGTTCAAACGACCTGTGCCAACTGGACTTAACAAAGCACGGAGCCACATCATTTTTCATTGAAGTTCCCATCCCCAAACATAGCCCCTGTATTTTATTATGAACGAGTTGCCCCACAACAAGAGAATATGCAGAGAAAATATGCTTTTCACTGGTCTGTGGTTTCGCTCAAACAAACCATAGATGTTAACTTATTTTGCACCTTTTTATCAAGGATCGAGAAAACTGGAAAGAGAGGGTGTAAATGTGACTGTCCCTGATAGAGCAATCAGTTCGTTCACCTCAGAAGTTGTTTATTTGTGGAACGTGGGACTTGCCAGCAAAATGTTTAGTTTGTAATACAGTACAATATAACGGATTTTACGGTTGTTGTAAATGCAAATCCCCAGGAAGAACTGTAAAAACGTCTGCAAGAGGACACATGCATGCTTTTCCATTCAATGCAGATGATATAGAGGGCGAAAAAAAAACATCCGCTGGTTTTATGGAAGATGCAAAAGAAGCTGCCAATAGGGGAAAGCCTGTAAATGGTGTTAAAGGCCCATGCTGGCTTGCCGCTTTAAAGTACTATCACATAATCAAAGGTACTGCTATAGATTACATGCACTGTGTCTTACTGGGCATTGTCAAAATGCTTCTTCAGTTATGGTTTTCAAAAGAGCACTTGTCACTTCAAGTCGATCAGAGGCTGGAGCAAATAAAATATCCCAATGACATTTCTCGATGCCCAAGGGTATTAGAATCTACCTTAAAGTACTACAAGGCATCAGAACTGCGGTCTTTTCTACTATTTTGTGGTCTTTCAGTACTTTATGGAATACTACCAAATGATTATTTTGAACATTTTGCACTTTTGAGCGAGTCAACATTTATTTTGCTCCTAGACTCATAACGGAAGAACAACTATTACATGCTGGAAAAATGCTGTTCCATTTTTGCTATATGATGAGTTTGTCAATACAACCCACAAGTGTACTCCAAAATTCTACACCATTTTTCATTTCATTTTCATTTCATCTTTTCATTTGTCCCCAAATCTTACAAGACAAGTCAACTAAGGAAAAGGGTGTGACCAGAGAAGGCGACAGAATGAACTTTCCAATTGAATGTCGTCCCCTTGATAAACAGGGTGCAAAATGTACACAAGCCATAGTTGATTGATTCCAGAAATATGTTACTGAACTTTGACCATGTCATACATACATTTATTTAAAATATATACATATTACTTACATACAGCTGTTTCGAGAAAGGTTGTCGGAAAAAAGCGCAAAAGTGCATGCGACAATCCCGAAATGCAATCTGGGATATGATCAATGAATTTTAATAATTATAAGTCAAATAAATACATCAGACCGATGCCTCGTTCGTATAGTGATTATCTTAGATGGCAGGCCATATGGATAAATAAGTTTTTAGGATATAGCGTGGATGAAGTAGTGGCTACTTTATTCATATCGCTAAGAACGGTGGAGCGCTATATTTCAAAATGCCTGAATACTGGCGAAGTAAAATTGTTAAACAGTTTTGCCATGCATCCACACGTGGAGTTCGTGATTATGGAAACTGCTTCAAGCAGTCCAGTCTATTTCAGTCTCAAGAACGTGCAAAGCATGCGTTTTATGCTAATTTTTGTAAACATCTGTCAAACAACTCTTGATCGAAAACTCAGTTTATAAAATAACAAGTAAACAATCTTAAAGAAAATATAGCTTGATGGTGGATATGAAATCTAACCAAAAAAGGTGAAAATTACTCCCGACAATTAAAATTTCCTTACCACCATCCGCTTTACAATTTTCAAAAGTATTGTTTCAACTGAATAACAGTTTCAAAGCAAGGCACGTTCATGACACTGTAGCTGTTGAACCTACTTTTTTTGCTTTCTTTTAACACTCGCAAACATTCGTCCATGGCGTCTTGTGCTATTTTTTCAGCTTTCCCTGAAATGCTGAAGTTGCATAAAACTACCCACAATACCTTTTGGGATTGTCGCGTGCACTTTTAGGCTTTTTTCCGACAACCTTTCTCGAAACAGCTGTATACAGATACATACACGCATACACCCATACATAAATTTCATTCCATCTCAAATTTACAGAGTAGATGAATAATCTAATGAGGATATTTCTCGATTTCTACATTTAATAAGTAAATTCTACTTTCGTCATTTCTTAGCTCATGTACTCGACTATACTTGGTGTCAAAATAATTTTTTTAATTCTAAAACATGGCTGTAGTTAGAGCAGTGTTGAACAAACGAGATTACAGATGACTTTTGATCATTTGTTCTTTTTTATTATTCCCTAGCTGAGTATGAAGTGCTTCGATTCATTGTTACACCGAGCACCCTTAGTTCTCTGATTGCCACAGGTAAATCGCGATCACAACTGCTGAAAAGAATGACGAGGAGTTGCCTGGACAACTCTTAGCTTCAGATGAGAAGCTGCAGCAAGTCAAACCATACTTCTCAAAAGATGCTTGGAACACTCTACAAGCGGCAGATAAAACTCAGGAAAACAGTAACGCTTTCGTGAACTTCAGTCAATGGCTCTTATTTGTAATGCACATGTAATCGTGATCAGCTTCCCCCAGGGGGTCAAAACCCGAAACAATCAGGGTAATATGTCGGGGAATATGCAACGTTCATGATAAACGGGTGCAAATTCCCAGCCGGTCCAAATACAGCTCAGTTGATAACTTAAAACCAAACTGATATGAACAACTGATATAAAAGTATTATAACGTATCAAAAATCTACTGGAATGATGATTGGTGATGAAATAATCTTTTGCCCTAAAAATAGATTTCTAATTATTTATTTTTGGAAACATAATATTTATCTATATTGCAGACTTAAATTATACTGCGCCCCTTTTTAGGAAAGAATAACTCATTGATTATCATCCCAGTTGGTTTTGGAAAGTTGCATCGTCAATATCTTATGTAATTTCATGTTTTGATGCCAGGAATGTGTTGTCCCTTTCAATTATTCTAATACAGTTAATGTACTTCAAGTCAGCTGGACGTGCTCCTCCTGTAAGCAAGCTGAATTCAAGAAGATGATCGCTTGTGTTGTTTAAGGTCTTGGTACACTAAATCACGTTATGATTAGGCCTGAATTTGGCTTTCTTAGGCCAGACATTTTCGTACAGGTATTCAGCAAACATTTTTGGGCATCAAAGCGAACACAATAAAAAAAATCAACTCACCATGATGAATAACGCAGAATCGAGCGAAGCGAGTATATACATGGATCACTCAGTGATTTCACTTAACTGGCTTTCCAATTCTCGCGATGAAGGCAAGCTAGTCTGTAAAACAAGTTTGAAAATCCTTCAAGTTCCATGAAACGTTAAATTTTGTGATTCAACTTCATATTTTATGGCTGAAGTTCCTAATATTTGGAATTGTATAACCTGCATCGGCATTGTAAACATGCGTCTCCCACGCACAGTTGTGTACATAGACATTGAAATAAACTAATGTTTTATTGGCTGTAAACTGCGAGCTTCTGCCCATTTAAACTTAATTTCTGCAAAGAACAGCTTTCAAATGACCGCTTAAGAAAGTTTTACAGGAAACTGTAAAACGCAGTTAATGGAGCGTGATGTACAGTGCACAATAGGCGTCTGCAGTCACAACACACATGTACTTTTACTTAACTCAAAGGAACACTGTCACGGTACTTTAACTGCATGTAACCTTGTTTCTTTTGGCTATTATGGTTGGCTAGGTCCTTTAATGGTTCCATTCATCAATGTAATTTTACTGCATGATGTCTAGTTCAACAATACTACAGATATTGCAATTGGCTGTACATATACTTTCTGACTGGCTATAAAAGCTCAAGAACATTGTGCAAAGTACAATAATTTGCGGCGTGGCCACCACTGTAGTCAATACTAGTGTAAGCTTTCAACAAATTTTTACCTTTTGCTATCACGACATGCCCAAAACTAAGCTTGAAACCTGTTAGCCAACAAAAGGACAACCTCGCGACACTTACCACCGAGGTGTTAGAACTCCAACTACAAGTCCTAAACCTACCGATCACGGGTTCACAGGCTCAGTTGATGGCTGCCCTACAGTCGGCTCTCCACAAGAATGGTTCCGCTCCTGTGAGTCAAACAGCTGCTAAGCCAACCCGTAAAGCAACCGGGCAAGTCTCCAAATGGGCAAAATCGGCTCTGTTGTGTGCCAAATCTAAACGAAACACAAGTTTACACAACCTGCCGCCAGCAACAGCATGCCAGGACAACATTGAAGATTATGATGAAATGTCTGTTTCTTCTGCATCTGACCATGAGGATGCCATCTCCTATGCTGCCTCTTCTGCAGAGGATATTTTGCTTGCAACACCTCGGCAAAACGCCTGGGCCAGCCCTTTCAGTGAAGACCAGCTGTCCTTAATCAGTCCATCCGAGCAGCCATGGACGAACGAACCCCAGTTGCCACTCTTTGTCCACAGCACTATGCCTTACAGGACCAGCGACGTAGCCACCCCATTAGGCCTCAACCATCCTTTGGACAAAACACTAGAGAACAAAATTCTACGGGGTGAGTACATTGAATTCTATTTACTCCTACCTGATTCAGTGCAGTCCCAAGTTCCCGATATCCAGTTTCAGATCAGGGACTCGTCCCCAAGCCCCATGGGTACTCCCATTACCATGGTGCGAAAATGTAAGGCCCAATTGACAGTATCCACAAATGGATTGATGCCTTCACCATCTTTATGATGGTGAAAGTGACGGCCTACCCCCGTAGATCTAAGGAACTATTGCATTACATGCAAATAATCAGCCTGGCCATAACAAAATTCAGGAGATTCACATGGCTCTCGTATGGGCAATTCCGTTGCTGAGCGGCCTGTGACTTCACCCTAACTTGGGATCAGATTGACCTAGAACTGTGGGCTATCACCTTCTCTGGTTTGGCCAAGGTGGCTTGGGTATCAATGAGAGTGATAGAAGTGACACTGAACTTCCATCATCACCAGGTAAAAGAAGGTGCAGAACCAGAAGTGGATGGAGTGAGTGCTGTAAGTTTTGCATTCCATTGAGTCTTGTACAAGTTGGCACATTTTGAGGCCAACCTTTAGAACACGGACTCTTTCCTCCGCAGAGGCTCCCACTGGTATTCCAATAATAAAACTTTAAATAAAAATTAATAAGTGCACTGGAGACTATGGGAAGAGCGAACAGGGTGGTCTCCCTCCTCTCTTTTCCTGTTCAATCATCCCCCATGCACTTCCTTTTCCCCTCTCCCCAGCCTCCTTGTGACACAAAGAGACCTCTGTGAAGGAGAGAGGAACACGAAATTACAAAGAAATGTTCTGAGAAAGCAAGCATTAGTGTGGGTTTATTTATATTCATTAACATGGACTGCTATCTATATGCTCCAGCTATACTAATACTTCATTTACAGATCCTCCTGCTAAATATGAGTAAACTGGTGATATTATGACCTCCCCCCCTTATACCTTCTTCCACTTTGGGAGAAATTTTCGATAGCCCACCTAAAACCTAACAAGAAAAAATCATGCCCCCCCACCTAAAAATCGACATAGCCCCCCCCCCTCTATATAAATTATGAACCCTCCCTTATTATAATTTAATACGAGATTAGCGATGGGTGATTTATGTCATCAGTATGGAATTTTTTCAAAGTAAATAGCAGATGCTCTCTTGCGCGAACGCCCTAGAGGCCGGGAGCGATGAAAGGCTACATCAGTGATAACTTAATTACAAAACATCAAGAAAAAATAAAAATTAACTTTTTTAATACAGTGTTTCATATTCACAAGAGTTTACAATGAAATTCACTGCTATTAATTAGACAGCTCAAAAATCAAATTAAAAGATCTTGAGCTTGATCATTGACTTTTTTTCATTTTTCATTCTACATCTAACATGTATTTCACAAGAATAAAAACAATACTTATCCTTTTTTGCTTCTGCTCACAGTGCAAGTCATATTTTAACATACTTCATTTGAAAAGCTCTTCTATGAACTCTATACTTTTGCAATGTAAATAATACTCTCTTTATATCCACAGAACTTCCAGTTATATTACAATGCATATCTTTAAATAAAGAATGTAAGTATACATAATAGATTATTGATCTATAAACATAGCACAGATTAACATACTTTTCATAAACAGTTGGAAACAACAGATTATGCATAAGCTCAATGTTTTCACATGTACAGACTCATGACTTCTTCACCTTACCTCCATTATAATATTGTTTTGTGTGGTAGATGGTTGTTTTGATCACTTAGCCGTGCAGACTGTTTTTAATTAGCAATATTGGGAATTGACTTTAAAATGATTAAAACCTGCAGAAAGCTACTTATACTGCAGGTGAATCAACGATTCCACCGCACAAAGCAAAACAATCATAACAGGCAATGTCAGTCTTTCATATCAAAATATCTAAATAAATCCATCATTTTCACAGTTTTAATGGTCAGACAGTCTTAGTTTTCGACTTAGTCTTAAGTCTTACATCTCCAGCTTTTAAGTTCTTGTTAATTGATAACTGGAGAGATGAACATGAAGAGTTACGCAGTACTCTAGGCCTACAGCTGCAGTAACACAGTCATATTATTCATCTATACCTTGACTGAGCTAGTGTAACTGTGACCTTTTCTGGTATGAAATATAAAAGGCTACCTCTCACTGCTAACAGAACAACTCTTGAACAAAAACTATTTATCTTTTAGAATCACACACACATAACGAATATACTAGCAGTATTAAGGTTACAGTGTACCTTCGGGGGTGTCTCCAGTACAACAGCTCTAGCGTCTTAAGATTACACTTAATATACCTAAACCCAGATATCAAATTAAAGCTTATAGAGCTGGCTATCTAAATATGGAAACCATTTGATAATAAAATGAATTGTCGAATTTTTTACGACGTCTAAATTCGAACGTCCGAATCAGCTTTCAAACGCTATAACTCAAAGCGATTATTATATTTTGCTAATTTGATTTGTTCTCGGGTTTCCGGACACGAAGCGCTAAAAAAACGTGTCGGCGATTTCCCATATTCAATTGCAGTGAAAAGTTACAGAATATTTTCGAAAAGGGGAGAAAAAAAATTGGAATGATCGCACGGAAATGGCTCTTGACGAAAAAGTTTTCGGAATTAAGAAATTCGCCGACACGTTTTTGTTGATTATATGTCAGCCTAGCTTCTGTCCAAATTTGAGGAAAATCGAACAAATTCCCTTTGAGTTGTAGCTCTTTAAAGTGTCCCCAACAAGCGAAAAATTAACTTTGAGAAAACGGCGCTTAAAAAAACATATCGCGTAATAAACAAACTCCGCCCACAAAAGTTATACCGTCATTTCTCCGTCAATTTTCACTATTTTTCGATAATTTTTTTTTGGATAAAAGTTCATTCTGTAAACATTATTTTAACGCCAAAAAAAAAATTTTCAATAAATTTTCGATCTGAAGGTACACTGTAACCTTAAAAGAAAACCAGCAAAGCAGAATCAATACTCACACCCTGGGAGTTGGGTGGACTCCCATATAAAAATGACGGGGATGCTCGTCAAAAAGGTTAAAA
Source organism: Cladopsammia gracilis (assembly GCA_022457155.1). Lineage (NCBI taxonomy): Eukaryota > Metazoa > Cnidaria > Anthozoa > Scleractinia > Dendrophylliidae > Cladopsammia > Cladopsammia gracilis. The sequence goes on from JAJGOT010000112.1 coordinate 667,644, forward strand.
AACACCCTACCAGGGTGTTTGACAAGTGTAGCTCAATATACTTTTAACCCTAAGAAATACTAATTTTAAACAACACAAGACATATTCTCATACCTTTTCAGATACTGAAATACTTTTCAAAGATACTGCGATAATCTACAAATTTTGACCCTTAAAAGGTACAACAAGTACCACCTTCATTTTGACATTGTCGTCCTTCCCAGCAGCTGCAGTAACACAATCTTATCCATTTATACTTTTGGGCCAATGTAAGCAAGATTTTATTGCCCAATGAGGGGAGAGAGGGGTACTCTGGTTTGAAGTTATGAGGATGACGTGTGAAGGAGTTATTATTTTGAGGTTTGAAAACTTTGAATTCCAAGAGTTTTTTAGATAAGAACATTTTAGCAAATATGAAAAAAAAATGAGGTGGCTTAAGTGAAGTGAGCATTTTTATTGCATATTCAAAACAATACAAAGATTCATGGTAAAGAACTTTTGCCGTGTGTAATAATTACCCACGTACAACCGAACTTGTTATAATATCATTTATTCTCTTTTCACAATTATTATTAAAGTTTGAAAATTGAGCATTGCATTTTTGGGGGTTTAATTTTGGTTCAGGAAATTATTGGGTTTTGCTAAAAGCTTTTTTGGGAATTGATTTTTGCCCCTATTAGCAGATCCTTGTCACTTTAAATCTGGAGACTATGCCCTCCTGGGCCTTATTAATTTATTGTCACTATCTGTCTTTTTTAATGACACAGGTGACAAATATCCCATGAGTGCTATATTATCCGAGACTTATGCTACACATCACCCTGCACATTTTAGTCAATCTAAGTATCTTCAGGGTCAATGTAAGTGTGTTGTTAATTACATGTAATTGATTTCAGGTATAAAAGATAAAAGCTACATCTCACTCTTAACAGAATAACTCTTGAACAAAAATTATATGTCTATTTTAATGACACAGATGACAAATATGCCATGAGTGCTATAACATCATCGGAGACTTATGCTGCACAACACCCTGCACATTTTAGCCAATCTACTTATCTTCAGGATCAATGAATGGGAAAAGTGCAAAGAAGCGAAAGTCTCGTTTTTTTTTTCAAAATGCAGGTCAGTGAAGCCAAAGAAGGTAACGATCTAGCAGACGAAGATTTCTTCATGGTGGTGCAAAGTCCTTTTCAGCGCAAGATGATTTTGAAATTTGGCCCCAAGGGAATATGCTGTGACAGCACTCACAGTACCAACGCACATGACTTTCTTTTAACAACCATTCATGTCATTGATGAATTCGGTCAAGGAATTCCCATGGCTTGGTGTTTATCAAACCACAAAGTCTTTACCTCCATGGTAATCTTCTTCTGAGAAATTAAGGAGATGCGCGATCATTGAAAGTCATTATTTTATGAGTGACATGGCAAATCAATTTTATAACGCGTGGGTTGCCGTCATGGACTCGTGCACAAGACTAAAGAAACTCATCTGTACGGGTGGAAAGATGAACAGACGGGTTGATGTCTGCCTCGTTAATTTGGTCAAGTTTTCACGAGACAAGGCGTTTCAACGTGCCATTAAACTGACAAGGGGAAAGATAACATTTAGAATATCTACCATTGCGATACGACACAAAGACAGCCTTAAAATACCCAATGAAGCACTTGAACGTGATAAGCTACAGGAAGCCAGTGGAGATGAAATAAGGCGGACGAAATGTGATCAAACTTGGGAATCCTAAAGATTAATCGAGCAGCAGCGTTGAGCACCTTCTGAAGACGATCTGTGTCTGTACTCCCCCAACCCCTTATGATAACATCTGTATCCACCACTGCTTTCATTTGGTTGGCCAGACTGGTCAAACTGTAAGTACATGTGTTATGCCATGGTTTGTCAGAACCTGTTGGCCAGACTGGTCAATTTCTGAACAGTATGCACCATTCTGTTGGGCTTGAAGGAACTTGTCTTCAATACGGCACATTCAATTTGTGCTCAGACTGGTCCCGATGGAAAGCACCTTTAGACAATGACATACATGTACATGCATGAAAATGAAAAACCTATGACAATGTTTCAAGTTATTTTCCTTTTTTAGGTTGAAGAACATTCCAATCGGGCCATTATATGTGACCTTGGAGTTGGAAAGGTCAAAAGCATGATGACCATGGTGACAAGGGAAGGGGAAAACACAGGCAACCTTGCCTATCAACACATGGAACAGCTTTCAGGAAAGCCCCCATCCCCAAGTTTTGATGTATATTCCTTTCAGGTAATTTTGTTGGAGGTGTTTACAAGGACCCCAGCACGGAATGGTCTTTCATATGCTGAAGTTGTTGCTGAGATAAATAAGGGTAAATTTCCTTCAATCCCAGAAGACAAAGTCCCAGTTGAAGTAAGAGCTATAATAGAAAGGTGCTTTCAAGAGAGTAAAGAGCGACCTTCATTTACAGAATTATTGCCTTTCTTGCAAAACATAGTTGGAGATGTTGACATCTGGTAAAGAAATAATGACTAAACAATGAACTCCACTTAAGCTATGGAATAAAGACACTCTATAGAAAATGTATGAACTTCATGTTGTCTTTGATATTGGTTACTGTTACATTTTTGTGAAAATGACATGACTAATTTCCCATTTGCAATAACATTTTATAAAGAGAAAAAGAGAGTGGAAAAGTCATTACTTTTGTGGCCAAAACTCTTGCTTATTATAATAATAAAGAATATGTATTTGATTTCTGAACCTTTATGCATTTTCAAAAAATTGTACGAGGCTGTTGTAAGTGTCTTTGGCAAACTCTACTGACAAGGGAAGTGCATTTCTATTGCAAAACTCTTCCGCCTCTTGTGTGAAGCTGTAGGGCAAATAATTAAGGTCTTCGTCAAAGTCAAACTTGTTGATCACAAAGCCATAGTCTGCCTCGCTGTAGCCCTTTCCCATTTGTAAACCACCTGCATCAAAGAAAGTTGAAATAAATATTAGTTTAATTAGTATTAATTTTTGGCTTTTGGCAAGTAGAAACGGTGTATTTTTATGCTTAATAAAAAAGAAATCTGTCATAACAGTCAAGTTGTTGTCATGGAGACCTTACAAACCTTTTTCCTCTAGAAAGTCATACAGATCGTTTGGTACACCATTTGGTCTGTCTGTTTTCTTCTGCAATCTAATTTTATGTTGGTTCCAATCATCTTTTATTTCCTCTACTTCCCTCTGTAAAAGAGGCATGTACACAAACAACAAGCACAATCTACAAAAGGTAGTAAAATTAAAACCTGTGTCAGTAGAATGTTGTGCCTATTTCATAAGAAACATGGGAAAAACATTGAATAATGTACCACTAGTGTACATGTATTTAACTTTGTTTTTCTTACTTTCAGTGAAAAATCTCTCTTCTGGGAACATGTTACTAAGAGGCCGATTACATGGCGAATTTCAGGCTGGTCGGCGCGCTGAAATTTTGTTGCGATTACCTGACAAATTTCAGCCTGGGCTGACAGGTAGAGTCGACCTTCTATAGCTCAGAAGGAGGTCGGACACTTATTGAGAGTTATATAATGTAATGTAGACAATTAGAATTTCATTTTCGGTTAATTTTTAAGTGTAAAAAAGAAAATCTAAAATCCCCACTCAGGATCGAACCCGTGACCTCAGCTACCGTACCACAGTGCCACCTAGCTTCTCGGGTTGCTTAGGCCTAAATTTTACCATATAAACTGCTAACCCTAACCTCATCCAAAAGCTAAGCAGTTACTCCGTTATATAAGTCTCAATAAGGTGCCGAGCTCCTTCTGAGCTATGGAATCTAGACTCTTCTGGGCTGACAGCCCACGCCACCATCTTGTTTCATTGAAAACAAATCATTGCGCATGCCCAAGTCCACTTTTCTTCCCAGGTGACTTCGCTTTTCATCCTGGGCTGAAATTTCATTCTGATTACATGAGGTTTTTTAGCCCGTTTGCCTGGGCTGAAACTTCCTTTATGTAATCACAAACGTCATTTTTAAGAAGATTTGTTCAAGAAACCAGGCTGGAATTTCAGCCCGCCTAACTGGGCTGAAATTCGTCATGTAATCAACCCCTAACAATGATAGCTAACATGACCATATCTTTTATATTATTAAATAAAAACCCCTAAAGTTGGTAGGTACAGGCTGCAGTAATTTCACTAATGAGCTCCAAACTTACTGGTGCATGGGACTTCCAGGCAGCCAGAGACCCTCTGCTTCCAAATTCTGTATAATAAATGAAGCAATAATGTACAAGACACCAAATGGGAAAATTTCAAACAAATTAAACTGTTTGATTTTGAATACAAACACATGCTTTTTGAGAGCTATTTTTTCAGAGCTATTTGCATCTACCTCTACATCTACATAAATATGTATCCAAATGGACTACACTCTGTGTATAATTTACAACTGTTTATTGCGATAGTGTGCCTAAACCTATTTTCCCACTCTAATCCAGCCCCTCCCTTTCCCTTTATATTAGTGTGATTGTAAGATTTATTGTTTTGTTATCCATATTGTTATTTTACTAGTTCGTTAGTTACTAGTTTCTTTTCTATTATTTATCCTTATATGCAGGTAATCTTGGTCTATGTGTTATCAATAAAATACTCCCCCCCACTCCCAAAAAAAAAACATCTACATAAATTTAAAGTCCTACACAGGATACCCATCACTGCAAGACGTTATAAATAATAATTTAAGTCTGAGGAAACTTTCTTTGGTAATTTAATGATAATTTGTGAGACCGATGGAATGTTTTGACTGCTTATATTTCAAACATGAAAAAGCACATGTTAAAAATGTTTTAGCGATTTATTCAAAATCAGACAGTTTAATTTGTTTGGAATTTTTAGTGTGCTACACTGTGTAGATAATAGCGAATTTATTCACTCGTTGCGGGTAGCCCCAAAATCGAAAGACAATTGGGAAAAACTGTTTTTCGCCATGTTTGTTTACCGTTGCTATGGAAACGATGATTAGCATAAAAAGGGCATCGCCCAAAATTTTAATCCAAGCCTAACAGCTGGTATCAAATTCAAATTTATTGAGCTAAAGTAAGATTATGTATAACAGCATTCAAAAAGGAAAGTCACTGACCCCCCCAAAAAAACTACTTGGAGCCACCTTCAACACAAAAAGTTAAACAACTCCATCAACGTGTATATGAATGGGTAGCAATAGGCATAATGCTGGTGGTAATCATGCATCCTTACATAGAAAGCAAGTGTACTTCTTAAAAAAAAATTAAACACGACCACACGGGTGCCCTCACATCTGATGTTAACAAAAATGACAAACTTATTAGCTTTGCTCTAGACCTCACAATAGCAGGTGCATGTCTAAATTAAACATTGAAATGGTCACAACTCAAAAATACAAACAAAGTACAAAGGAAAGTTAAATGTCTGGTCGCCAACTTTTATCTATGTTTTCTTTGCATCAGATGTGAGAGCTACTTGTGAATGACAATCTGTGATACCTTGAAATGATCTATCCAAAATTGTGATCCACCCTCTCGAAAAATGCGCCAGAACGCTTCAATTGGCTGTTGTTTAAATAATAATAAATACAATATATCACATATATTCAACTGTTACTTCATGATCCCTGGACACAACCATTTCAAACCCTTGTATGAAAATTGTAAATGTATGCTCTATTTCCAGTCTTGGTCTTTCATACTCCAAAATGAGGTTCACAGAGATAACATTTTCCAACAACTGCTGGGATAAAGCCAAGTTGGTGTGCACAATTCTTAATACAGGTACCTTGCAGGTTTAGTACCTCCAAGACTGACTGAGCTGGTCTGGCATTGAAAAGAGTGCTTTTCATTATCAATACAGTGCCAAAAAATATAACAAAGCATGCATAAATGAATAATCAGATTAAAAAGAGCAGAGTTAAATCCCACAAGAAAACTAGTAGGCCTTTTCTCTGATTGCTTGTTATTTATATTCCCCCTTTGGAAATGGTGTTAATGTATGAAATCAACACCAGGAACCACTGATAAAGGGCTAACTAACCCTATACAAGGACCAGATGAGAACAGTCTAGAGATGGGGAAAATTTCATGGGTATATATGTACATGCTGTTTTGAAAAAAGAATGAACCACAATAGTCAAACATACAATAATAACTAATTCTAACCTGATTTATTTCTGATGAACCTGTGTAATGGCCATTTGGTCCCTGAAATTTATCCTGATGATGCCATCTTAGAAACATTTGACACTTAGCCAATATTGGGTTTTCTGTTCCTGGATCAATCCTTGTTCTACAGGAGCAAACTATATGTAACAAAGATAACAGCAGGCAGCAAAAATTATTAGAAGAGTACACGTTATATCACTCCCGTCTCTTGCCCTCTTGTTCCATTTTTAAAATATTCTAAGAAATTACAGTTTGTCATCTGAAAGATAAGAAATCAACTTTTGTGAATGCAGACAGAAAGGTTAACAAAAAGAATAAAAACAATGTATACCTGAACTCTCTTTTACGTACTCCATGTAGTACTTTCCAACAAGCCAGGGATCCTTGTTTGTTACAAAAACACGCAACCACAATATCTTCCTGCTATAACCGTCAATTGCACCATGTACATATAAACCCCGGCGGTTCAACTTATCAAAGCCATCAATATGCCACACATAATCGGGGCCCTGCAAATTGATAGTGTCAGGGACTGGTAATGTATCAAAAACAAGAATATTATTGTACAAGAACTATATTATATTGTACAAGAACTAGAGGAGATCTTCATGCACTGGCCAGTGGAAAATTAAATCCCACACCCCCATACCCAGGAAAAAGCACAGCATTAGCCCTATACGTGGCTGTGTCGTGTCAAAAGATAACTTTTATCCACAGCCTGGGGGGTGGGGTGATACACACTATGTTGACCAAGGTAAACATTGTGGTACTTTAGTATTTCAAGAATTTCAATGAATACTTCTAATCAAGAAATTAGACGCTTAAAATATGGCTTGTGAGCTAAAGTGGGCATTAAACTCATGATGATTGTCTGACCTTGCTTGTGTAAAAATGGTGTTGCTTCTTTTGCCTTTTGTTGTATGGCATTTCTTTCTCCAAACCAAGTAGTTTCATGCAAGCCTAGTGTCACTTTGAAAAGCCAAAATACATAGTTGTATCAAAGTAAATATAATGTGTGTTTTAGTAGCTGATGGAAATGAATTGCAACTTGAAAATTGTTTTTAGATTGAAAGAATTATGTTTTATGCATGATTGAAGTACCTATTACTTTTGACCAAAAAAGTTCAAAATCGCTATGATATAGCCCCTTTAAGAATTGCACCCCTTCATTTACACTACTTCAAGGACAGCGTTAGGAAGGAAATGTCATACCTTTTTACTTTGATATTTTTTCTTCGTAGTCGCTCCCACATTCTCCTGTAGCCAAGCCTTTGCGCTGAACCAGCAGCTTCTTCCTAGTGAATCAAACAGAGTGTATTTCTTAAGAACTTAAACAAAACCACTTCTTGGTACTTCATGAAATAAAATTAAGTCAAACTATCTCTGCCAAGAATAGAAGGTCCCGATGTTGAGATAACACACCATAGATCAGAGCTTTTTTTCAGCAGTCTTCCAGTAAGAGGTATTTACTAAACTAAGGGGTATTTACCATATGTGGGCATTTTTGGCAAACAAAGACAGGTACCTCTCCCAAGGTTTCCTCTGATACATCCTCAGTAGAAGAAAACCAGTATTGCAAATATTTAAGGGTATTCCCTTGTGGAAGGTATTGGTCAAAGTAACCATGAACAAACCACTGAGTTTGTTTATTTATGTTGCTGTTCAGTGGATGTAAATATGACTACCATATAGATGACATTACTCACAGATATGGCATCAAGAACATCCCGTGGGAGTAACTTTTCATCATGCCGTTTGATTGTGTTCGCTTGACAAAATCGTGTCAATGTGTGGGCACTAAATATGATTGACAAAAAGAAGAAATCATGCACCTGTTGATAACCTCGTTAAATCAGTTAAAATATCCTTTCAAAGGGGAGGGGGGTAAGGCCACAGCGGTTAGTACCCTTTTTGGTTATATGAGAGTACTCGCCCCCGCCCCACCCTCATCCCTCCCCCCTCTCCGGTTGAGGAGACCACCAGATATAAACCATCATACGTACATTGTCAATAGTCCATTTTACAGTTGTGTGCTTGGTGACCTTGCCTTTGAGTGGAAGTAAGGCTGGAGGTGACCTTGCTTGTAAATTTACATCTGAAAAGCTCTGTGTCACTTCCACCTCGCTTCCACTCAAAGGCCAGGACACTGAGACAACTGTAAAATGGTCCATTGAATGGCAAAATTGAGGTTTGCAATCATGTGACCTTCAGTCCTGTGGGACTCAAATGACAAAGGCCATGGCTGCCATGTTGGTGCCAGAACAAAAGAAGTTCATCAAAATTCTTTTGTAGGTGTCCTCCAACATGGCCACCGTGACGTCATGTGCGAACCAAGAATACAGATATGACTTTTGGAGTCTTTTACCCTGGGTACCAGAGGTATTGTCGCGGCGAGCTTTGTGACTTGCCGGCCGAAGGCCGATCAACGAGTGGTGAAGCCGCGAGAAAACCTCTGGCCCAAAGCGGTTTGATTTACCATTCTCGGTGAACTTTGATCGTCTTCATCTAATTATATCTAAACCAATCACAGCGAAGACCTCCCACTGTGTTCACATGCACTGGCGCGTGAAGATATGACAGCTTTGACAGGAGCTAACTACAAGGTGTCAAATCGCCTGCCAAATGACGGGTTTGTTTATGGCTTTCAAATTCCGACTCCCGTGAAAACTGTTCCAAACTCAAAGTTTTCGCTGTCATGCCGTTTATACGAAGTGAATGTCATTTCCAGTGGGGGTTACTGAACATTTTCGGACGTATTACGGTGATTTTCGACGCCCAAGAAGACAATCTCTCTGTCGGGCCGCATGTGTTATGCAAAAAGTGCTACCGCCGAATTGAAAAATTCGAAGCAACTATCAAAGAACTAACCACTTGAATGAACATTGCAAGAGAAATGTGGCCCGCTGGAAAACTGAAGTGGATAAGACGCGATCAAAGCGATGTTCCAGCTCACTTGGTGAAGGAATAAAGAAGTATAAGTCTTGTTCGTCGGCTAGCGATACCCGTTCTGGCGAGATACTTAAAATAAACATCCTTACGGCATATAAAATTGCAAATCCCATCAGTTTGCTCGGCATTTAACGTATCGAAACCATCGAAGGTTTCAAGAACCTTTGTTATGACTTCCTCCAGAGCCTTCTCAAATCTTTTAGTATCTCAAGAACAACCGACATTTCAACACCTCATCACAGAAATAATTCTCATTTCACAGGCTTCTTTCCCGCACGCAGTGTACTCTATCCTTGTAAACCAATCACAGAGTCGGTTACATTGGAAAGCCCATGGGAAGTCGTTAGGAGCCAATCGGCTGTCTCGTCCAAATTCTGGACGAGATCTATTTAAACAGGCTTGTCATTGGCTCGGCGCTATCGAAGCAATAGCGCTCTGCTCCAGAGGTTTTTCGCGCGGGTCACAATAGAGACAACCGACACCAGAAACCGCGCAAGAAAAACCTCTGGCACCCAGGGTAGGGGTCTTGTTTTGAATGAGCAAATGTTCTCTGGGCTTACAGGGTCACGAGGGTCTGAAAAATCCAAAGCAACTCACCCAGGGCAACCTTCACGAAAACGAGCGAATTAAAGTTAGTTAAATAATGTACTGTCGTTTATCTCATATAATTTCGTTAATGATGAATAATTTAGCTTTCCCTTGTTTTGTCCATAGTATTTAAATGAAATAAGCTTGAAAGAAAGAGCATTTCTTTTAGGGTACAAACCTCCAACGGATGCCAAGGTCCCTTTCCAAATACTTCAAAATGATAGCAGGTCTTTTATTAAGCTGGACTAATTTATATACGAGTTCTGTAATTGAAGAAAATTAATTCTCGCCAAGACAGTCTAAATTAATTCTCACTAAGACAGTCAAAATAAGGTAAATAAAGAAATAAAAATGATTTACCTCTTGCCTTATTACGGACATTACGGTCCATGCTGTCGAAGATCAAGATGGCGGACTTCGACACATTCGCCCCAGTCTTCTCCTCCACTCCGATAAAAAAGTTAGGGGAGGGGGGAGGGGGGTGGTCAAAGTCGAAACTGAGTTTACGAAACCGCGAATTTGGAATTGACTTTCTACTTTGCAATATCGAATTTTCGATTTAGAACTTTTCAATTTTGCAAATCGACTTTTAGTTTGAATTTTGAATTTTGCATATCCACTTTCGAATTTTGCTGGTTTGCAAATCGACTTTTGAGTTTGAATTTTGAGTTTGCAAATTGACTTTCGAATTTTGCTGGCCACTCTCGGCCACCATACTAAGTAGAACTGTTGATGAGTAATGGACCGGAATTATGGAATAAATGATTGTTTAATGCCTTTCTCTTGTTTTAGATGTTTATATTATTCAGTATTTATTTCCACATTCCATCTATCCCACCCTTGAGACTGTGGTTAGTGACAATTGCGAAAACGGGGTATCTTAAGTCACCCTCCTAGTCATTCTGGCTCACAATTGTCACTTCCTGCTGGCCCTTGGGGTTTTCCCTCCTTATGCTTATTCCCCCTTTTTGTGGTTAATATAAATCTCCACCCACGCTTTCCCCTTCGTCTTTTCCTTTTTAGGCTTCCTTTGAACTGGCGTGGGAATGGGAGTGTCACCCATCTTTTGACGTGTCTGTCTTGGCTGCAACCCAGTCTCTTCCGAAAAAAGTACGTTGGGTTGATTGGAGGGGAAACCCTGTTAGGGCCGACATGGGAGTGACAACGTCCCCAGATGAGAGGCTCAGTCAAATCATTCAGGGTGATGCACTTGGTTCTATTTCTGAATTGCGATTTCAAGATCCAAATCATTTTTGCGCCGGGGAGGTACATAACCACGTGAAACAGTGGGAGGACATAGTAGGCACTCTTCCAAGCACTCAGCAAGGTCGAGCCCTACGTTGGATTCAGCATAAGGTTTCGGTGGAACAATTCTTTCGTCCCTTTAAAGGCACTTTCAAAGGGATATCCTATGACTCGGATCGACCTCTGCCTGTTGAATTTAAGAATTACCCTTCGTGTCGACCATTTGCCGACTTGGTCCGTCAAACATCGCTTGATAGAATCAACTCTGGTGCGGTATCAGTGTTGGGACGTGTTGGTCAGGTTTCCTCGCCCCACCTTGTTCTGCCACTGACCGTGGAACCGACAAAGCCTCGCTTGTGCCATGACGCCCGCTACCTTAACCTTTGGATGGTGGATGTTCCGTTCAAATTAGATGGTATCGTTCAACTTCCACGCTATATGTTGGTCGAAAACTGTCCTGGATGACAAATCAGGATATGATCATCTACTGTTGACCGAAGCAAGTCGCACCTACTTTGGAATCCAGTGGGGTGGGTGGTATTTCGTTTAGAACACCCTTCCTTTTGCTTGGAAAATTTCGCCTTTTATTTACCACTCTACTGGTCTGGTAGCAACCAATTTTTTCCATTCCTTGGGCATCCCTTGTTTGTTGTATATCGACAATCGCCACAATGGTCAGCTTCAGGTTGATCTTACTCGAGGTCCATATTCTCAATTGCGGACAGCTGACGAACGTAATTTGGCGGCGGCTAATTCAGCTATCTTTTTGGTTTGTTATTATTTGGTCCAGCTGGGGTACTTCTTGGGCCTTTCCAAGTCCATTTTCTGCCCGGCACAAGTTGAGCCATTCTTAGGCTTCCTGTCAGACTCTGTTCAGGAGGCGTTCCTCCTTATCCCGGCCAAGAAAGAGAAATTCCTTGACACTGTCTGTCAAATCTTGGCCTGCAAAACCGTATCAGTTAAGACCCTTCAGCGACTTGTGGGCAAATATGTTTCTTTCTCTCTTGCGGTCCCAGGGGCCCTCTTGTTCACGAGAGAGATGAACCTAGCCATCTCCAAAGGCATGCGAACCCATTGCCCGGTTAAGATTGATAAGAACCACCGTGAAGAGATCACCCATTGGCTCTTCCTCGAGACCTGGGATGGCCCCCTCCTCTGGAGAGATGAGTGTCACATACAGATCTCTCTGGCTACAGATGCTTCAGGAACCGGTTGGGGTGCATCCTTGATGTCGCCAGTAATCTTGTTCGCATCCACATCCGCATCCACATCGGATTATTGGTATGTTGAAGAGAAAGCCCTTGATATCACCTCAAGAGAAGCCTTGGCTTTAGATAAAGCCCTCGCGTCCTTCCCGGACCTTGTAAAAGGAATTCTTGGATAGATGCACATGTGGATAATAAGGCGGTGGTAGACGTATGGTCTAGACAAGGGGGGAGAAGTGCGTCCCTGAACAGAATGATCAAGATATTGTTTTTCACCACAGCACAGCTCAACGTTTTCCATCAGTTGATGTATGTCCCATCTAGTGACAATCCAGCGAATGCTCCGTCACGTCGTCTGTCTGTTCTTGATAGCAAGCTCCGCCCCGAAATCTGGAACGTGGTTCAGTGAGAGTTTGGTGGTCCCAAGGGTCACACCTGCGACTTGATGGCTTTAGATTCGAATGCGATATGTGATTTAGACGGAAATGTACTGCCACATTTTTCCCCATATCCTTCACCAGCTTCTTGTGGTGTGAATTTATTTGTCCAAGATCTAACTAAGGAAGATGCATTTCTTGATCGTCCATATCTCTTTCTGCTATTCCCCTTAGTTGGTCCAGTTCTTCGTTTTCTCTCAAGTCAGAGAAGAAATTGCACGTTGGTCACTTTAGTTACATACCCTAAGAGGTTTTGGTGGCCCTTGATTGGAAAATATTCCTCCAAATCCGTCAAGTTAGCAGAGAATGGAGATCGATGTGCGTTATTGATGCCTTCCAGAGATGGTTGGGTGCCTCATCCAGGACTTCCTGGATTTGTGGGCCTTCACGCTTACCTTTTGTTGATGTAATTCACGGTCCAAGAGAATCCTAGAACGATGTGTATGGTCTGATACACAAGTGAACATTAGCTTTTAGTGTAGAACTTTTCAGGCAAAGACTTCATCTAAGATCTTCTCTCTGAAGGTTAAGAACTGTTGTTAGCAGCTTGTTGTAAAGGAGCCTTGCTTTGTAAGCTTTAGTGGCATCGCGTATAATGAACAGTAACTAGACTAATCTTTCTCTTATCTGTTGGCGTAAGAAGAGATTAGGTATTATTTTATCCTGAACCATTATTTTTTTTTTGCTCTCCTGTTATTTATAAGCTCTCCCAAGGGTGGCCAAATTGTTTGTTCCCTCAGTCAGATGTCCGACTTGCAGCCACGCAAATGACTTTGATTTTCGGTTCTGCCAGCCTTGTGGATATAAGAGAAAGGCGGCGATGCGACTGGTATATAGCAGTCTAGATAGTGAAAGCCTTGGCGCTATTGACGAACGTCTACAACAGTTGACGTTATTTTCTGAGGCTACAAGTTATTCCAGACAAAAAGATTCCCTACAGAAAGAGTTGGAGAGTTTTCTTGGTTCACTGCCTGGTTGTCCTTCTCTAACTAGTGCCGTACCTCGAGATATTTGTCGATTTCTTGTCTTTAAGGATCACAATGGAAGGACTCCGGTCCATAAGAATGGCTACAAATTTCTTGGACAGAAAGGAGCTCATCCGTGTGGTTGCCCTGTGAGGCTATCATATAAGACTGGATTCGTACATAGGTAAACTGAGAGCTATCTTCCATGCGCTTGGTTGGACTGGGGAGTGGGATCGGAGACTCGATCTTGGGAATCCAGCGACAGATAAATCATTGATAGATTATCTCCGTGTTATTTCTATGGAGCAGCTTCAAGCTCAGGTGCAGCCGAAACAGGCAACCCCATTTTTTATTGACAAACTTGATCGGCTTGTATCTCATGTTGAGCAATCTATGGATTCGTCTTCTATTACTCCCACTCAGCGCTTTATCCTGGCAAGAGACCAAGCCTACTTTAAAGCAGTCTTCTTTAGTGGAGATAGGCCAGGTGACATGGGGCAGGTAAAAGTCCCAGAAATTCTTCGCTTTCCGAACAATGATGGTCTACTGTTTCATCACGTCTGGGGGAAGACTCTGTGAGATGGACACTCCAATGTCTTTGGTATATAGCGAAACCCTCAAATAAAGCTCTGCCCGGTTTCGGGTATCGAGCAATACTTGGCTGTCTCTGAGCAACTTAAGGTCGACCTCAGGTTTTTTGGAAGTTTAATACCTCACTTCTTGAAGATGAAAAATATATTGCAGCTTTACGAGAAAATATTCCTGATTTCAAATTAAAATACAATATCACAAACTTAGGGTTGAAGTGGGATCTTATAAAAATGGAAATTAGAGGTTTTACAGTTAAATACTCTAAAAGAAAGGCAAAAATATTTAGGGACAAGGAAAAAGACATACAAGCAAAAATAGACAAGTTACAAGCACAAGCCAAGAAACATCTACACAATAAAAACTTTATACTTGAACTCGAAATTGAAAAATCGCGTCTTAAAAAACTAATGACATATAAAACGAAAGGTGCGATTTTGAGAAGTAAAGTAAGATGGCACGAACAAGGTGAACGCAACACGAAATACTTTTATGACCTAGAAAAACGAAATCACGCCAAGACAGTGACGAAATTAAAATTGGCCAAAAACGTTTACACTGATGATCAATTCAAAATTCTAGAAGAAAAACGTTTTTATGAATCTCTTTACAAATCAAAGGTCACAACTACCGAATCTGAACTCGAAGAGTCAGCTTTCTTCAACCCAGAAAACGTAACCACCTTAAATGAGGAAGAAATGAATTCTTGTGAAGGCCAAATCACCGTAGAAGAATGCTTTAATGCACAAAAAGACCTCAAAAAACACAAAACACCTGGTACTGATGGTTTTCCTGTTGAATTCTATCGCTTTTTTTGGCCTGAAATCAGTAAAGAAATGACAGATAGTTTCAACTTTGCTTTTCAATCGGGGATGCTATCTATTAGCCAAAGGAGAGGTATAATCTCGCTTATTCCAAAAAAGTCTAAAGACAACTATTTTAGAAAATGTAAGGCCTATATCACTCCTTAATGTCGACTACAAAATCCTTACTAAAGCTATAGCAAAAAGACTTGAAAAAGTGCTCCCTAGCATTATAAATCCTGACCAAACTGGTTATGTGAAAGGCCGTTACATTGGTGAAAACATTCGGCTTATTCAAGACATAATACAATATACCAACCAGACAAACAAAAAAGGCATTGCAATATTTCTTGACTTTAAAAAAGCATTTGATTCAATTGAATGGCCATACCTTAACGCCGCTCTAAAATCTTTTAATTTCGGACCTGACATTATAAACTGGTTCAACATATTCTACAATAACGTTTCTAGCTGTGTTTTAAATAATGGGCATGCTTCAAATTTCTTCTCTTTGCAGCGAGGTGTTCGACAAGGTTGCCCTCTATCGGGTCTCTTATTTGTCCTGGGGATTGAACTTCTAGCGAGAGTACTCTGCACCATATAGGAGGACTCCAAGGACATTGCTCTTGAAGATCTTCAGTTTGGTTTCGATGCTAATCGTTGTAGACCTCCATATGTTCCGAAGTATCGCAAATGCCCCTCTTGCCTTGGATAGTCTGTGTAGGACATCCATTTCAGAATTTCCATCAGTTGTTATCTTACTGCCCAGATAGACAAATTCTTGAACTTCTTCGATGTTATTGTTATCGATGGTAACCTGTTCGTCCGATCTTGCATTGACCTTCATTAGTTTGGTTTTATCTATATTGATGTTAAGACCAACCTGTCTGCCTACTGTGGCCACGTCGTTGGTTCTACTCTGGATAACATTCTTCATCGGAGGCGATTGATTCGTGGAAACAAATAGTTCATAAAGGGGCATGGTAAGAGGAGTAGAAAATGTCACAAAACCAGTCCAGAAAATTTCACCTGCCATTTTGTTATCCATTTGGCAGTTCACCATTATTTTTGCCTGCCATTTGGCCATTGGCAGGCCGCTATTTCGAGCCCTGAAGCAGCATGTCAAAGAAAGACAGTGAATCACAACTTGCATCCGAGACTTTACAGAGTGTGGAAATGCACTGTATAAAAACAACACAGCAACTGAAAAAAATGCCACTAATGCAAGACCTTGAAGCAAGAGAAGTAAATGTTTTATATTATTTTCATGAAGGTGAGCAGACATCGAAGCAAATGTCACGTGTGAACGAAAAGAAACTAAAATAAGATCAGATAAAAAATCTTTTAAATTGCTTTTAATGACTTAAAATAGATGTATGATAGAAATAAAAGTACTTTGTAAGTAACTTACTGTTACTGACTTGTAGAAGTCCATTAGGCACCTGTTGAGGTGGAGTATGTTGGTATGGAATAGACGTTGAGACCCTTGGATGAGTAAATGAACTTGGCAAGTCTGACATGTGGGGTGGCTTACCTCGTGAAATGGCTCTTCGTAGAGCGAAGGTGTCGCCAAAGTTAGGTATTTTGTGGCGAAAGCTGTGCTTACACCTTGTACAATGGCTCTTTGCACAAATGTTTCACCAAATTTAGGTATTTGGTGGTGGAAGCTGGTGGTGGCAGAAGAAGGCACTAGAGTGCTTGACAGAAATGGAATCAGTGTCTACAAGGAAACAGACAATCTGTAATTTGGTTGAAGGATTTTCCAAAACATTAATTAAGAACAGTTGAACCTTTCCACAATGGCCACCTTCGAAAAGAATTTCTTGGCCATTGTATTGAGATGAGTGTTAAATAGGGAGGTTTTAATTAAAATGATTTGCGTTAATGTAACAAAGAGGTGCACTGACTACTAGCAGACTTGTAGAGAGGTGGCCGTTAGTTGAGATTTGAGTGTTGTCTATTTTGATATGAAATCAAACGCTCCAAATCTCAGAATATTTTAAATAAACCCTCTGATTTATTCATGATTTTATTCATTCTCTACATGGTGATAACAAAAAGTTCAAATCGATTTTTACACCATCTTTTTTCACTTCACACTACTGAGAACATTTTCATGTTTAAGTTGACAAAGAGGACTTGGACATTTACCCGTGACATATGAAAAGTACTGTCATCCTCCCATGGGAGGTGGGGAGTGTTGATAAGTGTGTGACTACTGCAAGGTGTATTCTTTCCCCTGAGGTATAAAGAGTCTAGTGCAGCTGTTTTCTCGTGAACATTTCTGCTGTTATATTCCTGCACAACAATGGAAAAATATATAGAACTCCATTGATTGTATTGTTTGGTTACTAACAGCCAAACAAACAAACGAACAATGTCTTTCTAAAGTCGCACTGGTAATTTTACTTGTCAATTTCGACATCCAGTTGTACTGTTAAGTGTCCAAACGAACTAACCGATCATCGAGCTCTTCAAGTTCAACTTGTTTCTCACAACCTACGCCTACACGAAACCGCGGCGAGATGCCTGACGTACAAGGGCCAGACTCTCCGATGTCTATAGAAGTTATTCTGGATAAGCTAAATACCATTGAAAGCAGAATGGAGGACAATTTCACCAACCTTCATTCACAAATATCGAACTTAAGATGTGAAATACGGGAAGAAATCGATGGTGTCAAAGAGTTGATCAAAGGAATTGAAAAGTCCCTTGAAAACGCGTGGGCGGCTATCGAAGATCTTCAAGAAGACTCCAAGACGTACAAAGACTCCAAAAGGTCGCATCAACAAATGCTTGACAGGCAGACGCAGAATTAAAATTCAAAAGTTAGAGATTGAGCTCGCCAAATCACAAGCGGAAACTGTTCAACTCAAAACAGAACTTCGCACAACACACGAGAACCTCGTTGTCCTCGAAAATTACTCCAGAAAGGAAAACTTAAAATTCATGAACATCCCGGAGACGGACGAAGAAAACTGCCACGATATTATCTGCGACATAATTGAAAATGAACTTAAAATTAAGTCTGATCATACAAGATTTCACGCCATCCATCGCGTTGGAAAACCAGTAGCGCAGAACAGTTCTCCTGGAATTCCTTGAACAACAAATTCTCTAGCAAAACCATTGAATGCGGAAGCTCTTTCCACAGTTCGCAACCTGTCAAGCCGTCCTCTCAAGTCTTCAATCTCAGGATTAGGCTGCCTCTCACTCTGCGCATTTTCCAACCAATTCAACCAATCAGAAACTGTTTCCACATTTTGCTCAATGACTTCCGGGATTTCTCTGGACGGAACCAAAACAGGAATACCAATCTTTTTATTTTTCCAATTGAGGGGGTTGAGTTTCGTGTTTTTCCAAACTGAGGGACTCAATGGAGGAGGGAGATTTCCTTTCTTTCTCGGTTTTTCTTCCCAAAGTTCCATCAGTTCTTCTCTCGACATTTGGGAATAACCAACAATTCCTTCTTCACGAGCCCAATTTCTTAAATCTTTGAGTCTCTTCATTTTTTATGAAAAAATATCCTTTTAAAATGAAGTTTTCGATTCAGGAAGAAGGACAAGAGAAACAATTTTTCTTCACATTCAAAGATGCTAGTGAACAAACA
Source organism: Cladopsammia gracilis (assembly GCA_022457155.1). Lineage (NCBI taxonomy): Eukaryota > Metazoa > Cnidaria > Anthozoa > Scleractinia > Dendrophylliidae > Cladopsammia > Cladopsammia gracilis. The sequence continues at coordinate 686,181 of JAJGOT010000112.1, forward strand.
AGCATTCCACCTGCCACAGTTTTGAGAATTTTGAGATCGGACAAAGATTTCTTCCAAAGGAGGTCTGACAAGAAAGTTTTCCACATTCGAGAAGAAACGGACTTGCCTTTTATTCATATTGATGGAAAAGATTTTTTCACTGACAAGCAAATTTTCGACAAGTTTGGTTTGTCTCGACTTTTTTTTTTTTAACCAACTATTCAAGAAGGGAGGAAATCATATTCTCGACTCAAAACAGATTTCTCATGAAATCACCTGGAAATCTCCTCTTCTGGAGAAACATTTTGACAATGTGAAGCAATATCAGATGTATGTGAAGATTTTGGCGGATTTGAAAAAAAGGAAAGAAGTTATCTCTAGACGTGCAAAAGCCTTTGGAGAGACTTCTTTCCAAATTCTAATTTCATTCACAGAAATCGAAATCACTTCAATCCGAATCATCATCATCACGGTCAACTGCCCCCAGCTCCGGCACATCCCAAAACCAGGAGAAAGGCTTTTCAATCTTTCTCAACAAAACTTCTTGCACATCGCGTGTGATGGGTTTTTCTTTCTTTCCGCAAAAGATTTTGAATTCAACAACCACATCACCTTCCAGCTGGAAAGACAAAAGTTGATTGGGGTCAGCTTTCTCTCTCTGTATCACTCCCCTATCTATCCAAGTTTCTTTCCAAAAAGACACTGTTATTTGATCTTTGAACGCATTCATTTTTCCACATATGTGAGGTTCATCAGGGTCTTGAATGAGTTTGAAACTTTTTTCTGTCCAACTTGCAGCCCAGGGAGTGAACTCATTCCAGACTTTTGGTCTTCTTTCCATCGCAAGTTTTTTTGATTTTCTTTTCCAGTTGTTTCACGAAATCAAGTGTTTTCGCACTAGCAAGACGGATTTTCAGGGTGAAAGAAACATCTTTCCAATTACCATATCGACAAATTTCCATCTTCATGGAATTGAATCTGACAATGCACTTTGTCAGAGGGATTGTGATAGATTCCAGTCCGTTTTTTATTGGGCTGGTTGTTTTTATTCGGGAGATATCTATTCTTTTTGAGTCTATTTTCTAGGCGGACATAAAATTTTGAATTTTTTTTTAAAAAAGAAAAACACATTTTTATGCTTCATTTCCAATGGAAATGAAACACTTCACTCACTTCGCTTCTTCACTCTTCTTCCTCATCTTCTTCCGTATCCGTATCCTCTTCCAACTCATCAAAGAGTGAAGGTTCCTCCTCTATTTCTCTCACGAGAACTTCTTTCACAACTCCAAAATCACATCTCCTTCTAGTGCAACTGCAATCAAGTCATTGGGGTCGAGTTTCCTTTTACCCTTCTCTCCATTCTTTCTCAAAGTTTCTTTCCAAAACCTTACCGTGATTTTTCCTTTTGTTTGATAGAGTTTTCCCCAAAGTTCTATTTCTTTGCCTTTATCACGACAAAGTTTGAAATCTCCTGAAAAGTTTGCGGCTTTTGGACGCAGTTTCTTGACCGTTGATTTATTTTCAATCGCGAGTTTGTTGAATTGAATTTCTAGTTTTTTCACGAAATCAACTTCATTTTAAAATTAAATTGGCTTCCTATGAAGGAAAGAAGAGATTTACACATACTTAAACTTGTTTTCAAGGCCTTGCATTTTGAATCATGGCCATCTTATCTTAAAATTAATGAGGTTTTTTGGACACGTCTGCTACGTTCTAATATTGCAAAAAATTAGAAATTCCACTGGAAAAAGGGAGCTTTCAAGATAGTGCTGCTAAACGTTTTAATAGCCTTCCTGTTTATATCAGAAATAGTGAGGATTTTATTTATTTTTGTAAAGAGGTAAACTCGTATCTTAGAAATCGTATCAGTAATTAATTAGTTGTACATATTAAATTAGTTAAACATATTAAATTGTATTGTTTTTATGCATTATTTAATATTTTCAATATTATTGCACTGGTATTATGGGAAATGGCCTGTAGATTGGCCTCATAAGAATATCGCCTTTCTGGAATTTTATCCAATTGTTTTCAGGCTCTATTTATGGGGGCATCTAATACAAAATCGCTGTATTTTATTTTTCACTGATAATGAAGCCTTAGTTCATACCATTAACAAACAATCGTGCCGTGACAAATCCCTCATGCTTTCTGTCTGTAAGTTGGTTTCAGTATGCTTGAGGTTCAACATTGTTTTTAAAGCTAAACATGTCCCTGGTATATCATTGTATCAAAAATTTTACAGGCAAGGGACGGATTTAGCTTACTAAAATCTGTGTGTCGCCTCAGACTGAAAAGAGCGTAAAGTGCTTTCTCTTTTAGATGATCAAGTGAGACTTTAAAATTTCCTGAAGAGGAAATTTTAGTTCCTAAATAAGTATAATCTTGTACAACATCAATAATTTGATTTTTTATTCATATAAAATCTATATTCAGAGCATTTTCTTGGGCGTTTTTGGAAAACCATAATATTTTTTTTTTTTTGGATTTATGCTTAACATCCACGTGTTGCAGTATGATGATAATGCATTAAGACAATTTTGTAGACCTGTTTTAGAACGTGATAAAATGATTAAATCGTCCGCATATAAAAGAGAATTTAATTTTGTGCCGTTTGGTAGAACAAAAGGATCAGACAGGATATTTTCAAATGAAAAAGGTAAATCGTTAATGTAAAGGTTGAAAAGTAGTGAACTTAAAATACAACCTTGTCGTACACCCCTCGCATATTGAAAGGGTCGTGTTTGGCTTTGGCCAATTTTAATTGAACAAGAAGACTTGGAATAAAGGCTTTTAATTAAATTGTAAAAGAAGCTGGTTGAGCAGGGGTCTCTTTTTGTGGAGGTGGTGGAGGCTCCTTTGCCACTGGTGGTTGGGGTGGCTTGGAGGATGGTGGGGGTGGGGGTGGAGGTTCGTCTTTCTTCCGGAAGCCATGTGGTGGAGAGACTGGTTCAAATGTTGACTGTCCGGATGACCACTTTGAGGGGACATGAAGGCTGATCCACTCTGAGACAATTTGTTGACAGCAGTAACTGTTGTCTTATCCAATGAACTAACAATAATAATAATAACAACAACTTTATTTAGTATTACCATTTCTATACATGGTGTTACCTAAAGTTAAATAATTGTAATAAACAATTATAAAGCTAATAATTAATGAGGAAGAAATGCAAATAATAACATGATAATGATAATTTCTAGTTATGATTGTTTCTTCTTTCAGTTGCTTGAAATATAAAAGTAGCAGTTATCCTGCTAATAAATTGGTCAGTGTTGTTGAAAAGAAAAAACAATTTTTCGTGTTTACTAAAATTTGTAAATAATTTGTTTCGTTCAATAGTCTTTATAAAAAGAGTGTTTCTAAGGTCATTATATAATTTACAATCAAATAAAAAATGCATTTCGTCTTCAACTGAATTTTGATCACAGCGATTACAAATTCTGAGGTCTTCAGGAGTTTTAGGGATTGTAAATCTTCCATTTTCAATTCTTAAGTTGTGATTTCCTATCCTGAATTTAGACGTTATTCTTCTATGTTCAGGATTCTTAATATGATTGATGAAATCGGAGTGTTTTGTTTCATTTTTGAAAGTGGAGTAAAATTTAAGTTTTTTATTTAAATTTATTTGATTGAGTTGATGATTTTTGAGTTGTACTAACAAATTGCTTTTTGCCTTTAATAAGAAAGTAGATGGGTTGATCAAATCTATTGATTTCTTGTCAATATTCAGTTGTGTACATAACAGATTAATCCTGTTGATCAAACCAGTTTTGTTTTCTTGAGCCATTTTGTCAGACATGTTTAAGCAAAGTTTAGCGATACTATCAGGAGGTTGATTTTCAAGATGAATCCAAAATTTAAGAATATTCATTGAAATTTGTAATTTTAAAGATAATCTTCCAAGTTCATTTCTAGATGCTACATTTGGTGAACGTTTGTTTACCCCTAAACACATCTTACAGAAATAAATATGTGTTTTCTCAATAGGATCCTTTTCCCAGCTGTTATTATCACATTTGTCATAGATGCCCCACACTTCGGAACAATATGTTAAAATTGGAAGAAATAGTGTGTTAAAGAGTTTGTTGTCGACGTTGATTGGTAGACGTAGGAAATCAAGATAACGCCGTGTTGCGAAAAAGGATCTTTTAGTTTTTTCTTTCAGTTTTTCTTTATGACAAGTGAAACTTCCATTAGTAGAAAAGTTCACACCAAGATAAGTGTAATTATCAACAATTTGAATATGTTCATCATTAACAATAAATTTATATTTGTCTGCTATTGTTTTCCTGCTTTTCTTTTGGAATATAATCACTTTTGTCTTAGATGAATTTATCGTAAGGAGCCAATCTTGACAATACTTTGATAATCTGTCAAGACTTTGTTGTAGTCCTTCTGGAGAATTGGAAATTAAAAGTAAATCGTCTGCATAGAGTAAACAATTAAGGTGAGAACCATCTGGTAGTATTATAGGATCTTTGGCATTATATATATATATTGTTGTTTAAAATGTATGGTAATTCATTTAAATAGAGATTAAAAAGTAGCGGAGAGAGAATACAGCCTTGTCTAACTCCTTTCTCATAGTTAAAGAATTCAGATCGATTGTCACCATCTTTCACGCAACATTGTGATTGTGAATACATATTTGAAATTACTTTGTAAAAGGTACCACCTATTTTATATTTTAATAATTTATGTAATAAACCTTGGTGCCAAATTGAGTCAAATGCTTTTTTAAATTCAACAAAACAAGTAAATAGTTTACCTCTGGGGGTATGAGTAACATGTTTGTCAATTAAAGTTTTTAAAGTGAAAATATGGTCGGACGTGCGATGACCCGGTAAAAAGCCGATCTGAAAACGATGTATTATGTTATGTTTGTTTAAGAAATTGTGTAATCTTGCATTAAGAATCACTGCGCGAAAACCAGAATATTCAAGAATATTCTAGCATTGAATACGTCTTCCTGACGCCGACGAATTCTAGAGTATTCAGAATGCGCACCACACGTGACGTATTCTGGGATATTCCGATGGAATACGTCCGAATACCCTCTGTTCAGAATCATTCTAGGATTTTCTTAATAGTATACTGCGGTAAATTTCGTCTCCGCAGATTACGAAAGTGAATCATTCCGTTGAGGAACCATTGATTTATTAAAGCGAACTACCTCAAATTTGATCTATACGGCGATATGAAAGAACGTTTTTAGCATTGGTGGAAGCCTAGCTAGCCTGCGTAGCAAACCAATTCACTGTCTTTACATGGCGTCTCAGAGTTAGTCTTAACGGAAAAGTTGAATTGAACTTTATACAATTTAATGCGTACGCGTCTTTACATAAAGTCAAAAGTAACAAAAGTCATCCAATTAAACTCGTCTTAGAAAAAGCGTTAAATTGAATTTAACGCCAATTTTAGCACTTTTACGGCAATGTTAAGATCAAGGTTTACACACCTTTACGCGTCTTTACGGAAACGCAAAGTGGGAGTTTACACACCTTTACGTATTCTTTACGGAAAGGGTAAAGTTGAACGATACGCAGTTACAGGCGTCTTAACCAACAGGTCATAAAGGTGCATGTAACACAAATTCAAGGTTTACACACCTTTACGCGTCTTTACGGAAACGCAAAGTGGGAGTTTACACACCTTTACGTATTTTTTACGGAAAGGGTAAAGTTGAACGATACGCAGTTACAGGCGTCTTAACCAACAGGTCATAAAGGTGCATGTAACACAAATTTACGCATTTTTCCGGAAAAGTTAAGTTAAACGTTAGGCAGCGTTATGCTTTAAAAGTTATCATAAGAAACATGTTGAATTTTAGTCAACTGGATCACCTGACCTAGAAGAAAAGCCGGTTGGGTCATTTGATGTCAGTAAGCATTTGATCTGGTTAGGTCATTTGAGCCGGTTGGGTCAACTGGTCATAAACCGGTTGGGTCATTTGAATTGGTTGGGTCATTGATCCGCTCGGGTCATTTGATATGGTTGGGTCATTTGATCCACTTAGGTCATTTGATCTAGATGGGCCATTTGAATCATTTGATCCGTTTTGATCATTTGATCCGGTTGGGCCATTTGATGTTGGGTCATTTGATCTGGTTGTCATTTAATGCAGTCAGGCCATTTGATCTGGTTGGTTCATTTAATCCACTTGGGTCATTTAAACCGGTCAAGTCATTTAATCCAGTTGGCTCATTTGAACTGGTTTTGTCATTTGATCCGGTTGGGCATTTGATCTGGTTGGGCGATTTAATCCGGTTGTGTGATTTGATCTGGTTGGGTGATTTGATCCGGTTGGACCATTTGAACCGGTTGGGTCATTTGATTCAGTTGGCTCATTTGATCTGGTTAGGTCATTTGAACCAGTTGGGTCATTTGATTCAGTTGGGTCATTTGATGCGGTTGGTTCATTTAATCTGGTCAGGTTATTTGAACTGGTTGGGTCATTTGTTCTGGTTGGGTCATTGAACTGGTGGGGTCATTTGATCTGGTTGTGTCATTTGATCCGGTTGGGCCATTTGACCCAAATGACTGAGATGCATCATTCAATCCAGATAGGTCATTTGATTCAGTTGGGTCATTTGATCCTGATGGGTCTTTGATTGGGCTTGGTTATTTGACCCAGATGACTGAGATGAGTCATTTGAACTGGTAGAGTCATTTGATTCAGATTGGACAGTTGATGTGTTTGGGCAATTTGAACCTGTAAAGTCATTTAATCCAGTTGGCTTATTTGAACTGGTTGGGTCATTTGATCTGGTTGGGTGATTTAATCTGGTTGTGTGATTTGATCTGGTTGGAACATTTGAACCGGTTGGGTCATTTGATTCAGTTGGCTCATTTGATCTGGTTAGGTCATTTGAACCGGTTGGGTCATTTGATTCAGTTGGCTCATTTGATCCAGTCAGGTCATTTGAACTGGTTGGGTCATTTGATGCGGTTGGCTCATTTGATCCGGTCAGGTTATTTGAACTGGTTGGGTCATTTTGATCCTGTTGGGTCATTTGTTCTGGTTGGGTCATCTGAACCGGATGGGTCATTTGATGCAGTTGAGTCAATTTAACCAGTTGGATCATAGCAACCGATTGGCTCATTTGATCTGGTTGGGTCATTTGAACCGGCTGGGTCATTTGATTCAGTTGGCTTATTTGATCCGGTCAGGTCATTTGAACTGGTTGGGTCATTTGATGCGGTTGGCTCATTTGATCCAGTCAGGTTATTTGAACTGGTTGGGCCATTTGACCTAAATGACTGAGATATGTCATCCGATCCATATTGGTCATTTGATGTGTTAGGGTCATTTGATCTGACTGGGTCATTTGATTCGGTTGGGTCATTTGATTCGGTTAGGTAATTTGATTCAGTTGGGTCATTTGATGCAGTTGGGTCAATTTAACCAGTTGGGTCATAGCAACCGATTGGGTCATTTGATCCAGTTGGGCCAATTGAACTGGTTAGGCCATTTGATCCAGTTGGGTAAGTTTATATTGCATCTTTCAACAACATGCAAATTCTGAAGTCAATCTCAATCTCAATCAGTGAAAAACACAATCAGTAGCTGGGTTTTGGAGTTCAGGGTTTAGACAGTAAGTCCACACAGTGGTTTGATCCAGTCAATGCTATATTTTGAACCTCATAAGTTTACATGATCATCTTAATAGAAAATGTACTCAGTATATTAAAACATGGGTCACTGTACTTCACAAACAAAATCGTCCAATTAATGGGATGGTCACATACACCTTTTCCCTTCCATGTCTAAATTTAACTTTGTATTGCACTGTTAAACACTGGCTGTGAATTCGTTGTACTGGAATAAACGACACTTCCGAAAAATCTGAACACCATACTTCCATAGGCTCAGGATACCAGTGCTTCTCAGGGTGGCTCATGAACCAATCAACCTCAGCAAGAACAAAAGTTAGCTTCCGTCTTTTGCCCTGACCTTGTTTAATGACCATATCGTTAGTTAGGAATCTCCGGACTCTTCCAGTTCTGTGCTCTCCATTAAGCCACTTGGCTGAAATACCGCAGTTGCTGGAACATCTATATATATTGCCATTGATTTGAACTCGGGAGAAACTGTCACAGAGTCTTTGAGTGCTAACTATCTCACAATTCGGGAGCAAAGTCTTGTACATCTCAATCAGCTCAGATGTATCGTCTTCATCTAATGCAATTCTCTTGACAGGTGGCAAAGGAACAACCATTTTACTTTGTTTGTCACTTAAAGTAAAGTCCTCTGTTGAAGGATCCGCATAAACGAGATTTGACCTTTCAAATGATTGTTCTGAACACAGCATCTCACCTACAGTACCACGCTGTGCACCCAAAAGCAGAGTCCGGAATTCATTTTGTTCATCTGGGAAATCCATAATGCGCAGCTCCTTGTCTCGAAGAAATCTTCGCATCAGCTGGACACCTAAAAGAAATAACCCATGTTGTTATTTAAAACAATGCTTATGCAATGTGCCCTCCAATATTCAAGTCCCTCTGAATAGGTCTTTCCCATACTAAAGTTTTCTCACAGAACATGAAGTTGATTTGGAAAGTTGATCATTCTTCACATCAGGGCTGTTATTAAGTTTTGAATCACATTTTGCATTGATGTATACACATATAACAGACTTGTTGCTTTGCGAGTTATTTAAATCCGCATTTTTTCAATGAAGTGATGGAGCTTTTAATAAAACCTTTTGTCACCATGAATAAATTCCTTCGAGGTCTTCAACGTCGCAAACTGGCCTGCAGGCGCCTAGTTAATCCAAGATTTGACACAAATAATCGCTTCCTGTTTGGCGTAAGATGCTGTAATTCACCTGTAGAATTCCTTTCTGAAGTATCTTCCGATTTCATTCCTTTTTCATAACAAAATCTTCGGCGAACATGCAAGCTCTCCGTTTGTAAATTTTCTTCAAAATCCCGCCAAGCCAACTGAATGCAATGAGAACGACGCGCTCAACCAATCACGAGTGAGGAATTTTGATGCTCAACCAATCAGCAGTGAGTAATTTTGCCCTCAATTAAGAGAAAATGCCCTCTTCGTCAGCCAATCAGCATTCAGTAATTTTGCCCTCTATATTATAAGGTTTATAAGCACATCACAGTGTTTTTTAAATAAAACATGAATGGTTCTTCTGTTGTCTTTTATGGTTTTTGAACTACTGTCATGAATGGTTTTCTTAGAAACATTTCTGGGTTTTGACTTATAAGCATGTTTGGTTTTCAGGCACATAACATGATGTTATTTATGATAACATTGATGGTTTATTTGTTGCCATTGATGTTTTTTTTTACCATTTCCATAATTGGCTTCCTAGAACCATTTCTGGATTTTGATAAATTTTTCCAAGCATATCATTTTTTTGTGGTTTTCACAAATGAAAACTACTACTAAAGCACTGATAGTCAACTCTTTCTGAGATGGACACCTTTGCAACCTGAACCAGCTGTGATCTGTCTTAGAGAGGTGCCCATCTTGTAGAGTTGTTACAGTAAAATGAGTGGCAGAAGTGCAGTAAAACCCAACTTTAGGTGTCCGTTTAGAGAGTTGGAAATGATGAGTATAATACATTACATAATTTCAACAACTTTAATGTCGTCCTTCAACTTAACACTTTCTCCCAAGAGTGATCAGCACATAATCACAAAAATTGTAACAAATAATTTATATCAAGAAATCTGAAGGTGCAAACTTACCACAAAATTGTCAGAAAAAAAAGAACATTTTTAAGTCAGTAGGTAAATAAAACAACAGTTTGAGCTTGTGTGGAAGGAGTTTCAAGTAGTAAATCTGGCCCTAAAATGGCAATTTTCATACATAAATTATCTTAATTGTGTATGCTTGATGTTTATGTCCACTGAAGGGAATAACAGCAATATAACATTAATTTGTCTAAAGCAACAAGAACAGAAAGGTCTCCAACTACCAAGGTTGTGAATTAAAAAGGTTTCAAGATCTGAATATCACGTCTTGATATTTTCTTGTTGGGTGGTACTTTGACATAATAATATTATCCTTTCTCGATTAGAGCTTGTGCAACATTTAGCATCAACACCTCCCTTGACCTTGATTCAGATGACTTTACAGAAACCTTCAATGTTTTAGCTGCTGATTGCAACTGTGCCCTTTTGACGTCTGTCTCTCGCACTTCATTGAAGGCACATGCCACAACAAGTTTAGCTGAATCCACAGTAATATCTTCTGCAAGAAAAGAGAAAAAAGTTGTTAATTGTTATTTTTATTATATACCATGTGAAATTTATAAGTACCTTAACTAAGCCTAAGCTCACTGGTTTTGATACTACATGTACCTTACCAAGTATATGTTGTGGTGCAATTTTATCCTTGGTGCAAATTTTATTTTCCTTTGTTTAAAACTCATTATCCTACATTATCATACGTTACCATACTCCAAAACAAAGGAAAATAAAATTTGCACCAAGGACAAAATTGCACCACAACATATACAAGAAACATGCCTGCTGGGGAAAACCATAAGAACTAGGAGTACAGAGAATTGCCAAAATGAGCCATGTTTTGTTTTCTTGAAAGACCCACACAAAATAAGCCAAATGTATCAGAAAACAATAAAAAGTAATTGACATTTGTAGAAATAATCATAATGAAAGCTGTTCATTTTGTGAGTCAAGCAAAAAAGAAAACACCAGTAGGACTTTTATGCCTTGATTTTATGGATCGATAGAATGGATAATGGCAGCATGATTTGTTGCAACATAAAAAAGAAGGCATTTAAGGTAAAGTTGAATAACCTTATCCAGTTCCCAGCAATTTTGTTGTTGTTGTTGTTAGTTGTGTAGTTTATATTGGTGTGAATTAAATAAATAGTAAATAAAAATGAGAACCCTGTGAATTTTGTACCCAGATATTCAATCAAATAAATTACCTTCATTGTCCTCAGACAAAGCCTCAGATGAACACAGCACTTCAGTAGTATCACCACCATCACTTGTACTGCTCTTGAGCTGAACACATGCAGCAGTTGCAGTTTTACTCACAGCCTTGGTTTTCTCCACCTGTCAAAAAACCAAGCAATTTACTTAAGCTAGGGTACGTTGCCACATAGACAAATGAAGCCCACAGAAAAAAAATAAACCATGGTCATACCTTTGTATAATCATGTCCTTTTCTAACACGTCCGCGTCGTTCATTTAAGACGTCTAAGATGTGTTGGCAAATTGCCTCTTTGTTGAATCCCACTTTCAAATATGTGCACTCATCCTCTAATTCATCGACTAACTGGCTTAGTACTTTTAGTTGAGATGTATCTTTCTTGAAATTTGGTTGTTTATTTCCCGGCCACTTTGCAATTACTGCAGCTCTTACAGCTTTCTTCCTGTTTGAAAAAAAGGACCCTCTGTCAAGAAATTGTATACATAAGCTTACATTCAGCTTAATGCTCTGCACAAAATTAATGTTTACTTTCATACAGGCCTTTTCTGTGGTAAGCTTATGTTAAGCTTAGTTGGCTTGCAGACATTTTTTTAGCAGTAACTTACAAGGTAAAGAGAATACGACAAACTTACTTAGCATTATATATTCGTTTGTGCTGGTCACTGTCAATTTTTTTGGTTGATGGTTTGATCATTCTGGCTTTGCTTGTGCAGTGGATGGCGCCATCTGATTCCGCCAACTCCATTTCGACATTCTCTAACAATTTCATTTGGTCCCCCACAAGTGCTAATCCGCAGACTTCAAGCTGGTCTTTAGTGGCTTTAGTGGCTTTAGTGGCAAAACTAAGCCTTTTCCATTAATTTTTTTGCTCTGTTGAAAGAAAAAAGTTCTGAAAATGGAACACTACCTTAGAATTTGGCGGCTACTGTTTCGTCAAACCAAATTTTTATCCAGTTACAAACTTCTTCTACAGACATATCTTCGGTTTTTTTCGTCTCTATGCTGGCCATTTCCACCTAAATCACCTCACCTAAGTTTTGGCGTGAAATACAACATACGGGGTAGTGTACCTCGCTTTCATGCATACTCGGCCCAGGACTCACCATCAACAGCCGTTTGCTTCAGAAGGTACCCCCTTCGAAACGCAAATTCGAATTATGGCTGGAAGAAAGAGAAGCTGGCCATGGGATTGAAGCGAAGTTGTTCGTTGTCATTGCAACAATCTTCTGTACACCCACGTTCATTGCCCTTGCAGTTCCTGTGGTGGAAACCCAGTCTCATCATCAGTAGAGCATAGACACTGGCAGTTGGAAAATTCCTTAGTGTCCGTCAACGTTGTTTCAACAATCAGGTGAGTCAAAATTAAGTCTTAGTTTTTTATAAGAGGAGTAATCTGACATCCAATAACTTCAAAAAAATAGATTACTGAAATATTCAATCATGATTAACTAAATATTTGTGGAAAGAGATTTGAAGACCCCGAAGGCTGTGTTGTTGTTGTTGTTCCCAATATTTCACCCGGTCATTCATGTACTGTACAAGCTTACCTTATAACTGAACTTATGTCTGGCTGCTGTTGTGATCAGTTCAGTAAAATTTAAGTGCATCATAATCAGTGAGTCAAGAGGGTCATTTGTATCCAATGGTTTTGCAACGTTTTCAACAATTTTTCTTTTTTTGGTCAATACATGTACACGAAAAATTTATCTGTATGATCTGAGATCACAAATCTGATTTTGGATTCTCCCCTCCCCAGCCCCCCCTCCCCCCCAAAAAAACAGCCTTATCAATGCCCTTAGTTCACCCTCAGGCCGAGGTATGCAGATGCAGCTTTTTATTCAGTTTCATATTATTTAACTGGGTTGAGACGTCTAGAGGGTATTAAAATTGTGTTGCTGTTTAAGTATACTTCCCACGTGGATGGTTTCTCATCAGGATAACAACTGGTATATTATTATATTATTAATCTGATTTGCCCACTCAGCTCTCAGGCAGAACCAGAAGTATCATCAGAAGAAGGTAGCGAATCTGCTCAGGATAGCTTTGCAAGTGCTAATGGTGATGGCAGTGATAATGATTTTGTGGAATCCAGTGGTGGTAATGGTGTGTCACAGGGTTCACCTCCAGACCAGCAACAGGAAATGCAAAGTTCAGAAGAGGCAGAGTTCAGAAGAGAAATTGTGTGTGTGATTTGTAAAGCCTTGATGTTAGTAAACCAAATGCAAGGCTCCTTGCATGACTTTGAGGATGTCTTACATTTTGCCAGACTTACTTTTCCACAATGACCGCAATCCTTCTGCTTTGAATTACTGACCTAAGAATTGGAGAGAAACTGAGAAGCTTTTAAAGGAGTTTGATTACAAAGGGCCAAAAGATTATTTTATCTGTCTTCATGAAAGTCACCCATGTCATTAGGACTGCATGGATTCACCGACTTTCACACTGTGGAAGGCCTGGATCTATCAAATACTATTAGCTTGGTTTGTCTGACAAGATTCGGACATGGTTCTCTGATGTTAATATGTGCAGGAAAATGCTAGCGCACTGGTTGAACAGAGATGATTGGATAAGTGGAACAGGATCAAACTTTGTGTTGAAAGAAGTATGGGATGGCAGTCGAGTTAATGAACTGTCATGGTTCTGGAACCCAGACTCTGAGTGGATGTTGCCATTCAAATGTCAATGCTGTGGCATTGTTATCAGTGAAAAGGAAATAAGAGCCTCTCCTGAAAGAGATGGGGTGTACACACTGCAGTGTAAAGAATGTGGAAGTAAGCAAGACTATCAAGCGAGGTTTGTCCAAGGAGAAGCCCATAATGTTGCTTTAATAGGACACTGGGATGGATGGCAACCATTTGGAGCACCTGGTCAACATAGCTGTGGTAAGTTTTTTTCTTTTTTGAATCACAGTATATACACAAATCCACTTCTGTAATTAAAGGTTGTGGGACTTGTTACAAAAATGTGCCACATGTAGAAATGTAGAAGAGTATAAACTATCAAACCCGCTTCACCTTTCCTTGTATAATTGTTTTTGAGTGAACGTCTTTTGGTTCAGGTTTTTCCTTGGTGCAATTTTGATTTTCCTTTGTTCTTGTGCATGTTAGCACATGTATATATGATAATGACTGTAAAACAAAGTTAAATCAAAATTGCACCAAGGATAAAATTGAACCACAACATAATAATTATACACTCTGCAGTTAGAGCTACATGTGTTTTGCACAAGAATGTCTTATCTAGTTGGGTTAAGTCCATAAAATTGTGAAAAAAGAACAAGCTATTTGTTGCGCTAGAACTCTTATATAATCATTATTGTTAAACATGTACTTAATTATAATACTGCAATGCATATGTACAAATGTACTGAAACAGCTCTTAACAAAGACTTCAATGATTTCTCAACTAAATTTGCCAGCTATATAATTTTGTGAAAAGTTAAATTTACAACAATTTATTGCTTCTTAAAAGTTCTATTGTCTTGCAGGTACTATTGAGGTGTCTGTAGCAAATATGTATAAAGTAGAAAGGTGTGCAACTGAAGAGGTCTACGCGGTTGGCTTTGTACCAAGTCACATGCTGCCAAAGAAACGACCAAACTGTTTGGATCCATTTCTTGAGCCTCTTGTCTCTGAGATTGAAAACATCTTTATTGATGTTTTTTACAAAATAAGTAAAATGTGAATGTTTTTCATAGAAGTAGCTGCATGTAGTGCAGAAACAGTTTTATTATTTTTTAATTCAATACTCTTAACAGGTTATGAGGTGGATTACGTGGGAAATTTTCCTGAGTTGGATCTGCTGTCTGGTCATATTAATGTACGTGTTTTGCTCCTTCTTTGGACTGGTGATTATCCAGCTCAATGTGAAGTTGGCAAGTTTATCAATGGAGGAATACTAGCATGCAGAAGAGACAAACATAAAGGTGAGATGAACAAATAAATAATTAGTATTATAGCAGAAAGTAATACCACTGATCTTTTGAGAAATGTTGGTTCACAAGGGGAACGGTCATGAACATTGGTTGACACCCTTTTCCCCAACCCCTATGTTTTTACTGACTTTAAACCATTCATTGTTGTTATATAAAAACAATGAAAGCTTGTATGAAGCAAGTTTTTTTTTCCTGTCACCCAACAGGGACCATAAACCAAAGTGGTGTAGGGGCAACCTACTACTATGGACAAAACCGCTTTGCTGCCAGATTCCCTCCAGAGGATCGGAAACTTGAGACTGAAGTGGCCAAAATGAAAGAGATTGAAGCTGAAGACCATCGGACTGTTCGTGAAAGATTGAGTAGAGAAACAGGTTACACAGGATTAAGCATTCTGCATCGCCTCAACAGCTTATATGGTTTTGATGTGATCAGAGATACGGTATTTGACGTGATGCACAACCTCCCATTAAACATTGTCGGTTGTGGCCTCAGAGAGATAATTGCTGAAGCAAAACTTGATGCCAAGGAAGTTGACAGAAAATTGGCAAACTTTCCTTGGACAGCAGGTATTGTTAATGTTGATACCATGCATGCCTGAAAAACACTGGTAAATGTTTACATTGTTTTTTAAATTGTTTTACACATTTTGTAGTGTGATACATAGCTCATGTTATTTTATTCATTAAGAGAGCTGCAAAATAAGCTACAAGTTTGGGGCAGACCTAGTAAAATGTCTGTCTGAAAATTAGGGAATTTCTAAACTTTTTTATTTGACATTTTAAGCATGTTTACATGTATGTCAAAACCACGATTTCTTTTCCTGATTGTTACATGAAATAAGAACTGCAAATGGTATATCATAAATGAACATTGAGTTTTTACTTATGAGTTTGGAAAAAGGTGTTAAAAACTCATGAATGACATGGTTAAAATAACTATTAAGTGCAAATTTGGTTAAAACACAGTTTATCACAGTCAGGTTTTTTACCATTCAGATTTAGTGTGTTAACTTTTGATTATGCCTTATGCCATCTCTTGTTTAGAACTAAAAGATGGCCGGATAGCTCAGGGATTGTCCTCCCGGCTAGGTTACTGGAAGACCGAGTAGTGTCAAAAGTTTTCTTATCCTGCATCAGAATTGTTGCTGGCTGGCTTGCTTGAGCCAATGGAATATCATTTGTGGCAGCTTACTGCACGAATGACAGAGCTTATCTTCAACAGACGGAATGGATGGTCTCTTGATAATGTCAACTTGTTCCAGAAATTAGCAAATCGTTACATCGTCCTTAAGGAGGAGCATAGAGGGCAGACTGCCTGTCAGATAACAGTTCACAATCTTCAGCATATTTCCGAGGATGCCTCCCAGTTCTCTCATCCAGATAATTATTGGTGTTTTCAGTTTAAACGAGCTGTGAAACGATATGTTAGCATTTCAAGTAACTTCAAGAACATGGAATGTTCCTTTGCTAAACGAGAATCTTACAGAGAACTCCTTAAACTCGTGAGTAGTGTTATCCAGCCCCAAGAAGAAACCAACTACAGTGTTGACCTTGAAAAGGCTAGTATACTGTACTGCACATCTCCTCTTTACATCTCATATAGTGTGAATCTCTTTATGGTTTTGTTGGAAATGTATCTTTAAAAAGGTAAAAGTATTGAGTGATCATAGCAGTTCAACTGTTTGCAATTCAAGCAATTACCAAGAAAGGTTTGATAAATGGTCTTAAACTGAGACGAATTTAAGCTATCTGCATTGATGTCACATCTTCTTGTGTTGAGCCTTGAATTTTTCATGATTATTTTAATTTATAGCAAATTTTGCCAAAATTATAATCTTTAAAATAATTTTAATGACCATTTCTTATTTCATTACTGCAGTTCATTGTGTGTTTTTTTCCATCTATCTCATTCATCAATTCACTTCTTCATGGGCATACATTAAATTATTAATAAATTTGATCAGACCTGAGTACCAGTGTCCAATAATCTTAAATCAGCTTCCAACTTTTAAGTCAGATAAATTCTGATCATTTTTTAATCTTGTAGAACTTTGTTATTATTCTTTCTTTCAGATGTGTGCCAAATCTTTGAAAGGTGCCAAACACATTGAGAAACTGGTGACAACCATGCCTTCATTGCAAAACAGCTTCAAGGAGGGGGTTTTGGTTGGTGGGATGCTCTTCAATGAAGTACAGTTTTCGCCAGAGGACATGAACTTGATTAATTCATCAGATTCCTTGTTACCCTTTGCTCTACCAGAAATTGCCTTCTCTTTCCGAAGCTTTTGGAGGCCTGTTCAAACACCAAACGGCATGCTGCGTCGAAATGAAGAGCATATCATTTGTCAAGTTGGTGCCAGTGAATCCATTTGCCAAATTAAAACTTTCTTGTGTCTTTGTTCTGAAGGAGAGTTCTTTAAATTTGTGAAAGCCAAGAAGTACTCTCAGGCAGTAGATGTGGAGAGTAACCCTCTTTCTGATCCTTACAGTGGCGGATTAGTCATTGAGACTACAACTGTGCAAGACCTTATTGTCCCTGTCAATGCCATGTTAAGAAAAGTTATGTTGTACAATCATGCTGATGACCAACATCCTGATAGAAGGATAGCAGTAGACTTTCAAAGGAAAACTCTGCCAATTTCACAGCATGATATTCTTGTACCTGTCTTCCTGCAAGTAGATGACATGATTTCCATTAAAGGAGATGACCCCATTCCTTGGTTGGCAAAGGTGTTGACAATCCAAGAAAGAACAAAAACAGTGAAAGTTTGGTACTATGCAGGACATTGAAAGACCAGGTGAAAAACTGTATGTGCCGCATCGTGATACACGACAAGCACAGGATTTTATCACATGGGACTCCATTTTGTGTCTAGCAAATGGTGAATGGAGGGAAGATGCTTGGGAAATGTATGATGTATGACTAAACTTACAGGTGTTGCTGTTTATTTTTGGGGGGTATATATTTCACTGCAGCGAGACAAACTCTAACAGATTCTTTTTTTCTTTTCAATATTATGCATAAGTGAAGTATTGGATAACAAATCAGAATGGAATTTTTAAAACAGATTTAGCAACAGGATGAAAAATGTACCACACATTTTTTAATGATTTTTGTACATGAACATATTTGTTTTACAACTTGTCATTATTTGAGGGTAATGAACATACATTATATGTAAGGTTAATAAAAATTTTACATGTTATGTTATTTTGCTTCCTGTTCTAATGGTATTAAAAAAAACCATGATGGTAAGTTTTTGACAGGGTTTAATATTTAACAATGAATGGTTATTATGCAAACTACATTTTGTACATGTTGGGGTTTTCATGGAAGATTTATTATATACAGTTCTTCATGTTCTGAATTCCCATGAATGTTTTTTTTGGGGGATTCGTTTGAATGGTGTTCAAAACCCATTGTGGTAAATTTGTGAGAGCTGATTAAGAGAACCATAAATGGTTATTAAAAAAATTACATGAATTACGATGATAGGTTCTTGTGGGACATCAATAAACATTAATTTACAGTGATGTGTTCTGAATTCCCATGCATGTTTTTGGGGGGATTCCTTTGAATGGTGTTAAAAACTCATTATGATAAATTTGTGAAAGTAGATTCAGAGAACCATACATGGTTATTACACAAACTACATAATGGGTTTTTGTGGATGTTAATAAACATTAATTAACAGTAATGTGCTTTGAATTCTCAGGAATGGTATTTTCATGATTTTCATGAATGGTATTAAAAGATCCATATGGTTAAGTTGTGAAAATAAATTGAAAGAATCATGAATGATTCTTATGTAAAATCCATGTTTGGTTTTTCAAAGAATTCAGTTCTTGTGTATTTTTTTTACATTTTCAATACAAAAATGGTTTCTCTTCATTACACATTATGGAAATCCCAGAATTAACATCAATGGTTAATTGTTAAGAATGTTAAAAGTGAAGGGCAGGAGAAAATGTCATTTATGTAAAAAACTGTTATGGTATTTTAAGAAAAAAACATGATGTTTCCTTGAAATTCATAATTTTTTTTTTTGATTTTTTTCCTGTGCCAATGGGGGCAAGTTCCGGCTTCAGAATTTCTGGTAACTTTTAAGATCCAGGAGTCCACTTCAATCACAATCAAGGATTACACATTAAACTTCAGCTGTGGTCCACTGATCCTTAAACCTACATCTGTTGACTCCCAACAATGTTGTCCGTCTCCCCCTACCCCTACCCCCTCCCCCCATTGAAAGTGTTATATTCCATTCTTTAAGTTGCCCACTAAATAATTCAACCCAAGTTTTGGTGTTGGCATTCCATACAGTATACTTTAATGTTTATTTGACAGTCACTCACCATAACATGTTACAATTTCAATGAACCCAAATTTTTAGATTTTGTGTTGAAATTTCATAACAATATAGTTTTGATCTTTGTCTCAAAAGTTGGGCAATGTGAAAGTAGAACCATTTCAGAATCAGATGGGACCAAGAAATATGCCAGACTCATCAGTGATCGTCAGACGAGGATGATCAGGATATGGAGAATGTCTCTAATAATCCTCCCAAAATAGTAAGTACTAGCAACTACAACA
Organism: Cladopsammia gracilis; assembly: GCA_022457155.1. NCBI lineage: Eukaryota > Metazoa > Cnidaria > Anthozoa > Scleractinia > Dendrophylliidae > Cladopsammia > Cladopsammia gracilis. The sequence goes on from JAJGOT010000112.1 coordinate 705,615, forward strand.
CAATGATTTCCCCTCATGCAGCACATTACTGTACATCAGGCTCTGAGCAACATGAAAACCTCTCCAGAGCCCCTGCATATTGCTCCTTATGTTAAATGACACCTGTTTAATATTAATTTTTAATAAGGCTGTTTGCTTTTCATGTTTATCTACAACAGTTCTTGTCATCTGGGGAAAGCAGTGACAACAATTTGGTTACGGTGTCAAAAAAGTTAAAAGAAAGCGAAAAAGACAGAAAAAACAGGCAAAAGTAAGTACATTAAAACCATGTAAATTGCTTTTTCTAGAAAAGATAGATGATAACAATGGGCTGCATAACTTTTTGCAATAATTCGCCCCCCCCCCCCCCCCCCGGATATTGACTTAGAATTACACATTAACCCTAGAAACACTTAAGCAAAAAAAGTCACACTAACACTTGATTTTCAAAACGTTTGGGAGTTCGAGCATACAACTTGTGTGTGACTAATTAATTAATTTCCATAGCAACAATTACTAATTAATTTATTACTGTTGCCATGTCAACAAAAACAAAAATCCAAGATGGCTACCATTTTTGAGATTTTGTTCAAAATGGATGAAAAGCACCACTTTAGAAGAATAAACTGAAAAAAAAATTGGGACTTTTTAATCACTTTTGAAAAAAAATCCGATTATTTTTACCTTTTATTAAAGATATTTTTAGTTTGTTTTTAAAACTGTAATGAGCTCATTACATTACACTAGATATAATTAATAAATAAAAAATAAAATAGTTATTTATTATCTTTTAAACATTGTTTTAATATAGCTTACACCAGAACAAAAAAAGGAAATCGACGAGCTAATGGCGGTATTAGAATCTGCTGGCTATCAAAAAGACGAAAGAGATTACAGGAAAGAAGAGTTCAAATAAAAACTCCAAAAAATGAAAGCCACTGCCATTCAAGGCAAAAGAGTAGCTGCACAAATGATGCTAATGGCAAAAGCCTATGATAAAATAGTAAACCAGTTGCAAGCACAATTCGATGAAATGTAAACAAAAATTTTTTTTTAAATATTTTCCTTCTCAAAGAGTTATTTCTTCTTAAAAACATGTATTTTAAATTTCTACATGCTTAATCCTCAGATATAAAATTGAAATATACAGGTCCAATTGTAAATAATAAAATTAATTTTTTTTTAAAAAAAGTCTTGTAAGCTTTATCATTGTTTTATATCTTTAAATTATAGTAGTTTCTAAACAAGACTTAATTTTAACAATAAAACTAAATTAAAACATCCCGCAATTTAATGTCCATGATCTTGCCTCTTCATTTTATTACTCAAATATCCTATTCCTATTATACTCCCATTCCTATTATACACCTATCCCCTTTCTGTTTAAAACCATTTCTATTATATCCCTAATCCTATACCTCACTCCTATTATAACCCATTCCCATTATATTGCCTTTCACATCATACCCCCATCCCCTTAATACCCCTATTCAAATTAAACCCCAATCATCCCAAAATTTTCATTCATACTCGGACTATTTAACTATACAACTATATTCGAATAGTTGACCCCAAATTGTAATCACCTCCTAGTTTACACCTTAAATATGCAGATTGTCAGCCAAAAATTTCAAACTGATCAAACTATATTCAAATAGTTGACATCAGGTTGTAATCACCTCAAAAATTATACCTTGAATATACAAGCAGTCAACCAAAAAGTTCAAACTGATCAAATATTTACCTTACTTCTGTCTTACTAAATTTCCATCATATCCCGCATATACACTTGTAGCTCACTTTAAGTAAGTTATTGGAAGTAAAAAGATTTTATATCAAGACAACATTTTTATCAACCTCTAATTTACACTTTAATATGAAAGTAGTTTTCTGTAATTATACTATTCCTATTATAACCTTTTCCTACTATACCCCATTCCTAATATACCACCATTACCATCATACCCCCCAGTCTTATTACACCCCATTCCATTCATACGCCCATTCCTTTCACACCCCATTCCTATTATACCCCATTCCTAGTATACCCCCATTTATAATATTCCAATCATACCCCAATTCCTATTATACTGTCATTCCCATTATACCCCTATTCCATTCATACTGCCATACCTTATATACCCCCTTTCCTATTATGTCCCATTCCCTTCATACCGCCATTCCCATCATACTCCCAATCCCATCACAATCCCCTATTACAAACTGGTGTGCTACCATTCCCGAAACTTTATACTGTTTGGGCCGATTTGCGGCCCAATAATGACAATAGTTATAATGAAGACAATAGTTATAATCCTGTGGTTATTGTTTTCCGCATGGGTACCCTGTTAAGAGTCCCGTGACCAAAAGCACATGGTTTGCTCAGTGGAGAAAACGCTTATCTCTGTTTATTCACTTTTTACGGACCATATCTGCACAGAATTATAAGTGATATTCATTTGTAAGTGTTTACGGTTACATTTAACTGAACTATTTCTTAAATGTTGACATTTTTCTCTGTTTTGGTTTAGTTTTCACCGTACCACGTACTGTACACGTATGTACGTGTGTGAGCATCAGCGAACATATCGAATCGAATGTGAATGTCAGGATTCTACAAGATTGTTACTTCGTTAAATAAAGTCTGTTGCGTAACCTGTACGCGTTGAAAGTCTGTGCTTATTTGGCCCCAACATATACCCAGATTTCAGCTAGGGCCTTGTTCCCGACATGCCCCCAGTATTTCTTCCTTTTCCCGTTGAAGTCTCGCTTGTGTTGTGCACCCAGTCATATCGTGTCCTACATTTACTCCTGAGTGCTTGGTTTATATAAGATATAAGCACATTTTTCGGTGTCGGGGCTGCCACAGTGTTATTGTCGCCCCATCATGCTCCCAGTCCCATTACAATCCCCTACCACAAACAATTATGCTGTCCTTCCCATTATGCCCCCAATCCTTTCGTACCCCAGTTCTATTCTGTCACCGCATTGAGGGCTCACGTGAGATAGCATTGCGCCTGCGCGAACTCAGTGTGTTGCTGCCTTTGCAAGCGAACTGACGTTTGTTCCAACACACTATAAGAAATTCAGTTTCTAAGCGATAATTTGCTAAAAATGTCTGTGAGCTCAGATAAATCCGAGCTTAAGGGCGGGAACGGCAACATAAAAAGGAAAAGTAGCGGCTCCAGAAGCGAACACATCGAAGCAAATGTTAAAATCATCGATGGCTGTGATGGCGCCATTAGCGCCAAAACTGACTCACATGGTTTACAAGAGCTGACTGCTATGCCGAGACAAGGTTTCACCCAGATGTCTCAAGATTTATCCAACACTATTGTTGAGTCATTCAAACAGTTTCATTCAGATTTGGAAGTACAATATGTTGACACGGTGGAGGAAGAACAGGAGAAAATTCCTCAAGCTACCGAGAATGACCACGAGGTCATTGAAGAGCCCCCTGCGAAGGGGAAGCGAGATGACAAAACTATGAGCTTAGAAGAAGCTGTGACAAAGCTGGCTGACTCAGCTGGGGCTCAAAAAACGCCTTATAATGAAGGAAAATTTGAAGTGCTTAACAGCTTGAAACAAGAGCTGAAGAAAGAGGAGACGGGCCCGAGTGTTAATGCAGAGCTGGCTAATGTGGTAAATGCCATGCTCAAAGAAGGCCTGCCTGAAGAGAAACTTCAGGAAAAGATGAATAAGTATCACAGACCAGAGAACTATAAATCATTGACGAAAGTCCGAGTAAATCAACCAGTATGGGACCATCTAACTCCAGCAGTCCAGTCCCAAGATGTTAGACTGCAAAAAGTGCAGACATCTATCTTCAAAGGAATGTGCACGTTGACTAATATGATCGACAAACTCCTAGACAACTTGTCTTCACTCCCAATGGGAAACGATCTTCTTCAAAGGTCAACAGATGCACTTACATTGTTCGCTAATGCAAATAGCGAACTCAATCAAAGACGAAGGGAATTCATTAAACCGGATTTACACGGAAAGAAAGTCTACACACACAGTGGTCGACCATCGGCCAAGCTGGATTATCACAGGAACAGTTCTTACGCACATAGCCGTGGACGCTCAGGAAACCAACATCATGGCCCAGAATGTCGTGACACATCCGGGACTTTAATAGCCTTTCTCGCGCGAACATTTAAAATCTCATTAGAGAAAGAATACAAAATAACAAAGAAAGTAGGCCCAAAACGGTCAACACCGCTCCGAAATTTTACTTTTACAAGAAAACGGTTCACTTAACTGGTTACCATTCATATGGATTTTGTAAAGGAGATGTTAATAAATATAATGGAACGAACTTTACGTCTGTTACTGCCTGAAAAGTATTATCCTTTTAGGTCTCAAATGCAGCTATTTTAAGGCTCTCCGTGTATGGGACCGACACTTTGAGGTTTAAAATCTCGCGAAAAAAGAACTTACCAAGAAAGCATTCATATGGCTTTTTATAAGTGGCATTTCAGGAATCATTTGCCAAATTTTCGCGCAAATCTGACGGTTGGAAGTATTATCCTTTTTAATTTGTTTGATTTAACTCCCGTAAAACTTAAAATCCGACCCAGTAAGTCCCCCTAGGGAGTTGATTCGACCTCTTTTAAACTTCCCGCGAACGTTTTAACGAATTCATAACTCCGCCTCCGCAATCAATAGAGCACAAGCCATGACAATTAAGCATTGTGTTTATGTAATGTGCGAAAATCTGAAATAATCAGACTTTGCAAAACTGAGTAGAGACACGAACACGATCGCCACGAACTACAAGTAAAATGTCTTCTTTAAGCGAACTGCAGCGCATTGATCAGGAGCTCTCTTCAGAGCTCATAGAATCCCCGATCAATCCTGCATTCCTTTACGTCTCTACTCCCTTGAAAAGGGAATATGATCCTCTCTTTTATTTACAAATAAACGGAGAGGCACTGTGGCAGTGGCGACATCTAAATTCTGACCCAAAAAAAGTCTTTGAAGTCCTTCAAGGCAATTTGGCTCAGGTGGGCTACAAACTGCTGCCTTCTTCTGCGCTCCGCGTTGGAATCGCCGTCGCAAGCCGGATTGGGTACGTGGCAAAAAGACTGAAAATGATGTCAAACGGCAACCAGCGTCAATCCTTTGGTTCGGGCTATTGGTGTAGTGTGGCAATTCACCCAGACGAAATCGCACAAGGGCAGGCCGAAGTTATCAGCGAGCTGAAAAAAAAAGAAGCAGAGCTGATAAGAGAAAATCTAAAACTAAAGCAAGAACTTGAAGGTAAAATATAAATATTAAATAAGCTATTAAGAAGTATGGTGATAACAAATTTTATCTTCAAAGACTTCAAAGGAAATCAGTGCCTTGAACGCAAAAAATAAAAAGCACTGTATACGCTTAAGTTTAAAGAGTCTTGTTTGTTTGATAAACTTGAAAACTTTGAACATCAAAGATCAAACAGTGTCTAGCCCCTGCTATTCTTTACAATTCATTGTAATTAATTGCAGTTAATGAACGGACTTAGCTAGAGCTGTAATGACTTTTTAATTCACAGATAAGGCAGCAGAGCTATACAACGCAATGCTACAACTAAAAGGGGAGAAAAATGGACACAAGGGTCTCCCAACCGAGATGGTTGGACTCCGACAACAACAGCGGCATCTAAAGGAAATAAGGTAACCATGTAGTCATTTAGTCTAAGAGTAATACAAGGAATGTGGCCACAGGGATAGCATGAACTCTAGAGGCATCCACTTTTAACTGCCCCATGCGATTAAATACTTTCCGAGTGTAAACTTAAAACAGTGAAAATGAAATTCTAACTCGACAGTTTTATTACTATAATTGTAGGGAAAAGGCACAGAAGGCATTATGGTTTGCAGAAACCTACGGAATCAGCCTAAAAACTCTGGAAATGGAGGGCCAAGCAGGGAAACAAATAAGAGTAAACCTTTCATCAGGTAAGAGAAACTGACTATATATACTGTGTAATGATAAATATAATATTATGAAAACCGAGTCCGACAGAGGCCATCAAAAGCACTACACACAAAAATATATATATTGAAGTTAAATTGGGTAATTACAAAAATATTCATACCCCACATAAAAAGAAATAGGAAAAATTCAGGGAATAGGTGGGCTCTCAAGCACCAGAGAGGTAAGCGGTCTTATTAAAAATACACCCACCTCCTTTAAGCGGCCACCCTCGGGGCTTTGAAAACTGGCCGCTTAATAGAGGTTAACAAATACAGTGACGCTGAAATAATTTGGGACTTAAAAAGTTGCCCCTTGACTTCCCATGCTTCTACTGCTTTTTAAACTTTTAGTCTGTGCCGTTGGGGGAATAAGACCAGTACAAATATTTAACATAATTTATAATTATTGTTTAGATATTGAAATATAATATAAACTCATTTTTCTCCAAAACTTAGAAAATGCCAGATCAGGAAGCACTGATGAAGTGAACAAAGAGAATGCACCTCCAGAAAATATCGGTAGGTGCCACATCATAGTGATAAAGTTAATAATTTTTATTGTGATTTTAGCATTGTCATAATAATCATTTATGTTATTATTACAATGACCTAGATTCCCAACACAATAAGAATTTTTTGTCTAAAGTTAGAGTTAATGTCAACAATAAGTACAGTCAACTCTCTCTATAATGGACACCTTTGAGACCGGCCTCAACTGTCCATCATAGAGAAGTGTCCATTGAATAGAGTGTTGAGTTCCAGTAAAATGACTGAAAAACTGCACACAGGGACCAATACTAAGTGTCCGTTATAGAGAGGTGTCTGTAAAGAGAGAGTTGACTGTATTGCATTTTCTTACTTTAGGCCAATCCAAGTCTTATGCCACCCTTGATGACGAGGAAAAGAAAGAATCAAGACTATCTTGTTTATCATGGACCGGTTTTCCATCTCACTTGAAGGCTACCATGAGCTAACCCAAACAGAGCCAACCCTCCCACGAACATACCTGGTGGAAAGCTGTTCGAAAGAGTTAAACAGCCAGTGAAAGGTGACGAGAACCCCAGGAACTGTTCAAGGTGCTGAACTCCCTTTGAAGCTTCTGCTAGAAAGAGAGATACGACAACATGTAAGTATTAATAATAAATAACTAAATAACTTTGAATAAGATGACAGTTAACTTTGACTTTGCACTTTTTTGGTTAAGGCTCCATAAAAATGAATAGCATCATTAAAAAAATAGCATCATTAATTTTCTAGACACATGTTTTGGGGTGCGACATCATTAATGATAGAAACTGATGTTGTACATGAAAATAACCGCTGTTTGTTTCTTTATACATATAGCTGAAAAACAAGAATGCAGGCGAAGAGAGAATTAAAGTGAAGATTTCAGGAGATGGCACCAAAATTACCCACAGCACCAATCTATTTGTGTGTACCTTTGCCTTGCTGGAGGATGGACAAAACTGTTTGGCCAGTTCTGGTAATTCACATTTGAAAATTACAGAGAAAATAGCTTTTACATATTAAGCACTTTTAAATAATAGATTTGATTCTAATTAATTTAAATTAATATGATTAAGCAAGACAAGAGCCTTTTGCTACCCCAAAAAATTATCATATAAATTAAGTGAACCATTTCTTAGCCTGCAATGTATACGAGGTTCTAGATTACTTGTTACTAATTACAAAAATTAATTATCCTTTGCAGGTAATCACACCATTGCTGTTGTGAAGACAGGCGAGGAGTATGATACTCTTAAAGTTTCACTTTCAAATATTATTAATGATGTGAATGCGCTGATAAAAGAAGGAAGTATCACTATTGATGGCCAAAAAGTAAACTTGGATTTCTATTTGGGTGGAGACTACAAGGTGAGACAAATTTCCTTCCAAAATAAATGTACATCCTTAAAGGGGCTACATGTACGTCACCGTTCTTTAATTTTGAAAAAATTTGTTTTTTTTTTCAAAATCATCATTTCCAGTCTGTTCCAATCTTCTCCATTCTCATTTCATTTTGTTTTAGAGTCACTCCTCTGGTAATTTCCTTCCTCAGCAAACAAATATTTTTAGGTTTTCCAACACTTAAGCTATGATTGAAATGACTCAAAATATCGCGACGTAGCTTCTTTAAGTTTGACCTGTTAAACTAGCACCCGACTACAGAAGCCAGTTGCTGCTGCCATTCTTGGATATTGAGATATAAAACAATAAAACAAATTAATAATAACTTATTGCTAATAAATGTCATTTCATTTTTAGTTTTTGCTGATAGCAATGGGAATGAAAGGAGCAACCTCCAACAACAGTTGTATTTGGTGCAAACTACATAAAAATGACAGGTAAATATATACACCTTTTGTTTTGGGTTATGAAACACCATTTCCGATTTCCGAAGCAACTTTGTTTGAAATAGGTGTATGCATCCTTTCAATTCATGTTTTTTCTTTTTCCAAGTCACTCACTTTCTTGACTTTAGAAGTTTGTTATGACAAGTTTAATACTTTGCTTTATAGATGTGACATGTCACACTGTTCCAGCTACTTCCTAAATCCTGGTATAGCAAGGGGGGTGGATGACTCATGGTCCAAACAACCTGGATGTCATTCGCAACCTTTGTTTTCAATCCCCTTGGAAAACATTGTCCTGGATGAGCTGCATCTTATGCTGAGAATAACAGACAGGTTGGAAGAGGGGTTGATCCACGATGTTCTTAAATGGGATGAGGTAAGTAGTTTTTTAGTTTATACAGTCAAAGCTCACTTAATGTACACTCTTGTAAGCAGACGGATCTACTTACAGCCACTTTGTATTTGCACATTCTCTCCCTTGAAAAAAAAAACTACGAGTCTTGGGAAATTTTACACAAGTCTCGAAATCTTGCCTTAACAAACCAGGGTCTCAGAACCTGGCAATAATCATTCCAGAAAGACTAAAATTTCTTAATTACGGCAAGTCAGCTAGTCTTGAATTTTACCATTCTATACACCTTATGAGTTCATTTAATTAATAACGAGTTTGATGTTTTTTGGCAGGATGATAACTTCAACAAACCAGCAAAAGACCGAGCTGACAACCATCAGCAGGCCTTTCTCACAGCAGTACGTTCTCTCGGAATCGGTTTCAACCTTTTCAAAAATGATGGCAAGTGGGACTGGACTTCTCTGCTGGGAGGGGAAAAAAGACTTCTGCTTAAAAAACTCCCACATTTGTTTGACAAGTTCTTGCTTTCAGACAAAGTGGAAAAAACAAGACAACTATGGATTGTAAGTAGCCTATAGAGACTGCTTTTGTTATCAAAATTAACTTCCAGTTTTAGTGTTTCTGAATTGAAAAAGAGAAAACAAACTTAAAGAAAAACAAAGATGAGTAAATTTTAAAACACAGCCTCAAAACAAAAAAAAATGTCTCAGCTTCTTACACCGACCCTATTGCCAGGTGAAAACTAGCATCATCACAAGTCATCATGAGACTGTCAAATAACTTTAGTTAATATATTATGTTTTGGTTTGTGTTAAGAATTTCAGAGAGCTGTGGGAGTTTATAAATAACAACATGGACAACATGACAGAGGATGACATCAAGACATTTGAATCAAAGGTTAGCAAAGAATGTTATTGTTTGCTAATGAAATATTAGCCTTAGTTACCTTAACTGTCTTTGAGTTTCAGCGAATGGGTATGGTTACATTTATAACTTTAAAAGTTAAGACAAGGAAAACATCCTCATAGTACACGTAGGAACAAACGAACTGGTGGAAAATGACGTTAAAAAGGTGGAAAAGAGTCTCGAGGGCCTGGTAACAGAGTTTCAACCCTTCGTGGAGACAATGGCAATCTCAAGTGTGATTACTAGACTAGATAATCCAATACTAACGAGGAAGATAGATGAACTTAACAGCTCAATTAGTGCAATTTGCACAAAAAACGGGATTGGCTTTATCGATAACAGCAAAGTCGGGGCTCAGCACCTCAATGGCTCGAATCTTCACCTAAATCGTCATGGCGACAGAAAATTGGGCAGCAACTTTTGCGGTTACCTGAGATCCATTTGCTCAAATGAGGCCCAGAAGATGCGTTTTCGGGGATCTTACAAGAACCACGACCCAAGGAACTGGAAGATGTATCTGGATCATGTAGCCCGAGTAACAAGGTCCGCATAACAAATGATGATCAGGAAAAAACATCGATCGACCCACAAGAGACAGCTACAGGACAATTATATCAAACTGGTATGATTAATAATTTATCAGTAAACGTACAAAACGCATCCCCAGTGACTCTCGATGTAACGCCACAAAGTCCGAGCCTGCCAATCCTGGACACAAACGAAATCCATGCAAACTTAAATCTAGGTATCCCCAAAACCAGAGGTTTTAAGCTGGCAGCACTGAATATAACTAGTTTGCCAAAATATATAGACCAGCTTAGGACTTACATGCTCAACGAGCCAGTTGATATTCTTGCTATCAATGAAACCCGGTTAGATGATACCATTGGTAATAATGAAATTGGCATACCCGGATATGTACTTGAAAGAAATGATCGCAATAGACACGGAGGGGGTGTGGCGCTTTACATTAGAAATGTTATCGAGTACGAACTTGATAATACATTACAATTACATAATCTGGACTTGGAATGGCTCTGTATAAAAGTTAAAAAGCCCAAAACAAAGCCTTTCTTGGTGGCAACGTGGTATAGACCACCTAGTTCACCAATAAGTATAATGGATAAATTTGAAAGTCTTTTGGAGAATCTTGAATCACAGCAGGTTGAAATTAATATTATAGGCGATATTAATTGCGATATAAGCGCCTGCCCCCTCGAACATCACACGTCTCGATTACTTGCAATTTGCAACACTTTCCAATATGAGCAACTTATCAAAGAACCTACAAGGGTGACAAAGGACACACCAAGCGTGATCGATCTTTTCCTAACAAACGATGCCCAAAAATTCTCCAAATGTGGAGTTTCTGAAATTGGAATAAGCGATCACAACTTAATATACGCAATAAGAAAATTGTCCTCTTTGAAGCATAACCCGAAAATAATCGAGACAAGGCAATTTAAACATTTTGATCAAAACGAATTTAGACGAGATCTCATGCTGATCCCCTGGGAGAGTATTGAACATCATTGTAATGATCCAGATTCTGCTTGGCTCATTTGGAAAGAAACATTCCTCTCTGTTTGTAACCACCACGCCCCTGTAAGACGAAAACGGGTGCAAGCTAGATCATCTCCTTGGCTGACTCCAAAATTGAAAACTGAAATGTTTTTACGAGACAAGTATAAGAAAATAGCAAGTAGACTTAATACCCCAGAGAGTTGGAATGAATACAAACAACTGAAAAACAAAATTAATCATGATGTTAAATTGGCTAAAACGCAATATTATAATGTTTACTTTAGAGAGAATCTCAAGAACATAAAGCAGACTTGGAGGGGAATTAATTCTCTACTGGGCAATGATCAAAACACTGTGCCCATTAAAAATATTACATATAATAAAACACATTCCTCTGCAAAAGAAATAAGTTCTGCACTAAACCATCATTTTACAGAAATTGGGCCTAAATTAGCCTCTGAATTGTCTCCTCCAACAAAACAGTTTTCAGAATACATCACTCAAACAAACCACTCATTTAGTATTAAAGAAACGTCGATTATCGAAGTGGATAAACTGTTAAAAGCCCTGCCACTAAATAAAGCATGTGGACTGGATGGTATCTCTACTAGGCTGTTAAGAGAGGCTGGGTCGATAATTGTCCCGTCTCTGACTCATATATTTAATCTTTCTGTTCAAACTGGCGTTTTTTCCAGCAGATTGGAAAATTGCCAAAGTGACGCCTATTTACAAAGCCGACAAAAAGTGTATCCCTGACAATTACAGACCAATTACGGTCTTACCAGCTGTTACAAAGATTATTGAGAGAATAGTTTTTAATCAATTTTATGATTACCTGACAGAACACGGTCTACTTACAGATTTACAGTCTGGATTTAGACCTTTACATTCCACAGTGACAGCATTATTAGATGCCACAAACGAATGGCTTTTAAATATAGATAATAACCTTTTGAATGGTGTTATTTTCCTAGACCTTAAAAAAGCATTCGACACCATGGACCATGAAATACTATTGGCGAAACTAAGGCTATATGGTGTCAGTGATGCCAGCCTAAAATGGTTTGCCTACTATCTAATAGATAGAAAACAAATAACAGCTGTGGATGGCGTACTGTCAGATAGTTGTGAAATTAAATGTGGAATACCCCAAGGATCGATACTGGGGCCACTGCTTTTCATTGTCTATATTAATGATCTACCTGCTTGTGATCTAAATTCCAGCGTACGTATGTATGCGGATGATACAAGTTTGACTGTTGCTAATGCAAATGAAAGCGTTCTAGAACAAAAATTAAATCAGGATATGCATGAAGTACATAAATGGTTAAAAGCAAATAAGCTTAGCTTAAATGTCGTCAAAACAAAGTACATGATAATTGCCAGTCAAAATAAGATCAGAAACCTGGATTATCCCTTCCAAATTCAAGTAGATAATAAATCACTGAAAAGGGAATTGACATATAAATATCTCGGAGTAGAGATAGATCAATCCCTTACTTGGAAAGAACATATAGACAAAATCAGTAAAAAGATTTCGGGAGGAATTGGCGCGCTAAAAAGAGTAAGGCATCTCGTTCCAAATGAAACCCTGACTACAATGTATAATTCCCTTGTGCTGCCATATTTTGATTATTGTAGCACAATTTGGGGAACATGTGGAAAGAGACTGTCTGATACACTCCAAAGCCTCCAAAACAGAGCTGCTAGAGTGATCACCTTTTCCAATTATGATAAACGTTCGGCTGAATTACTGGATGAACTAATATGGGATAATCTTGAAGAAAGAAGATCAAAACAATTAGCAATATTAATGTATAAAACGCTAAATGGAGGCACTCCAAATTACCTGACAAATTTGTTTAAAAATACAAACATTATCCATTCTTACAACCTGAGAAATTCATCAGAAAATTTGTTTGTGCCTAGATCAAACAGCGAAGCTGGCAAAAACAGCTATCAGTATAGAGGCTCTGTACTTTGGAATAGCCTCTCCAGTAATGCTAAAACTCAGCTGAACGTTACAGCTTTTAAAAACATAATTAAATGATACATTTTGAGAATAAATTTTTAGTACAAATAAAATTAACTTCGTGACCTTGTTTTTACATTGTTATTACCTTAGTTAACTTATCAATTTTATTTCGTATTTTCTAATAAATTAGTAATTTATAGGCACGGCTCTCAGGAAGAGCATGTATGTATGAAAGGAGAAACCCGTGGATAAATAAAGATTATGTATGTATGTATGTATGTAATTTGTTAAAAATTAAATGTTTGTGCATTCTGACTATCTTCAAAAACTGTTGAAAACAACACTCATAATACCAATAATTAATTTTGTGCAGGCACTGAGTTGGGGAAAAGAGATGATAGCCATGTCTGGAAATGGTCCAGGATACTGCCAGAAGGTCATCATTACACCCTATATGCACTGCCTCATTTACCATGTGCCCATTATGATGCAGAGACATGGAAGTTTGAGACGCTTTAGTGGTCAAGGTATGTTCTTGGATAGAGAAATGATGATGAAAGGTGATTTGTGCAGAAATAATTACTTATTTTAAGCGGCTTTAAGCCTTTTTCATATCTAACTGAATACAGTCCACTTCAATCTTCTCCAATATTTTCCATCCATGGCCATTAATAGCTTTTTTGTTTATTTTGAGTTGTTTGTTATAGTATAACCTAGCCCTTTAATATTGCCATAAGCCCTATAGAGTGGCAATATGATAAAATAAATATTTTCTTTTTTGTAAGTGTTGAGAAGAAAAATGATGATCTTAGAAAATATTATCACCGAAAGATCAATCGCTGGGATGCCTCAACAAACCTCCTTCTGGTGGAGAAAAGGCAGGAAGTGTTAAGGGACAAGCAACAAAACAAACGCCCGTATGAAAAAAAGGATTCGTCCTTTTGGATCCATGGAGGGAAACAGGAGGCAGCAAGAAAAGTGATGCGCATATCAACAGAATCCCCGCAACTGCCTGCCCAACAACAGCCTCCTACAGAACTGCCTTCCACAGAACTGCCTCCTATGCCACCTTCACAACAATCCGATGAAGAGTTAAATGAAGAAATACTCAGAAGAAAGAAGGTTCCAGAGTTAATTAAACTCCTACAATGCAAAACAGGACAGTTACTAAACAAAAGGTCTCGGAAACAAGACATAATTGCGGCTTTAATGAAGTACTGTGACTCACAAAGATCTGAGTGAAACAAAAAAAAAGAAGTTAAATGACTTATTGAAAATGTATTTTATGTAGTTTAACAGCTGTAAAGGAATTTGCAAAATAGATTTATTTTTTCTCACACCTAGTTCATGTGACCCCAGTAATGTATCAGTCAAATCGAAGGTTGAACATCCCTTCCCCCCCCTGGCATTTGAATTTTTAGAAAATTTGTGTTCAAATTTCCCGCCCCCCTGGGCCAAAAAGCCGTTCAAATGCCCCACTTAGAAGCCCATTCTCAGTGATCAAATGTCCCCACCCCTGAGGCAAATAAAAGATAAAACAGATAACTGTTTGTTCTCTGTTACTTCTTAATTCAGAGTTTCTGATATTTCAGGGCTATTGGTGCTGGTTTCTTGCCAAAAACTTGCAAATCTACCTTGAAACTGTTGTATAAAAAAATATTGAGGCAAAATATTGTGGTAAAATATTGTGGCAAAAAATGTCTTTATAAAACTCTGTGTGCAGGGGGATGTTTAACCTTCGAATTGACTGATACATAAAAGCAGTTGTAGTGTCATATTTCAACTTAAGTTCAAATAAACATGGCTTAGCATCATTAAAACCACTGTTGTTGTTTCTTTCATTTGCAGTACATTATACCCCGGGATTATACCACCTTGTCAAAAATATATACTGGAAATTCAAAGGGTACTTAAGTTCTGTCCATAAAACAAAAGAAGCTGACACATTTTTCACATTTAACAAAAGATGGTTCAACATGCTGACATTGAGGTTACAAGCGCTCTATTTATTGGATAGTAGCCTCTACAGTGTTAATAGTTTATAACACTGAATGCAAAACAACACCGCTATTAAAACGAAACAAAAAGTTAATATTTCATATTTGGATTCTTACCTTCCAAACCGTACAGCTTTCCACAGTCTTTCCGCCGAATTTCTGTGATATACTTCTGCAATCTGGTGAAATACTTCTTAACTGTAGTGTATTTATCGAAGCTTCTTGAATGAAATTAATGGTCGAACTCAAATCCGCCATGTTCTTGACAGCGTGCGCAGGTGATATCGGCAACAACCGCTAGTCAGGTTAATTGCAGTAGTCAAATACCGGATGTTGCCCCGTAATGTATCGATGTCACGCAAAATAATAAGTGGGATATGGTCAAATCAATAAAATGGTTGCGTGACATTGCGATCAGTGATTCACATGCACAGTGAGAAAATCTCTCCTTTTTCTTCTGCAATCGGTGCTGTAAACACGTGTATCAATTGAAACTGAACTTAAAACGGCACAACAGCAGCCAACGGTAAGGCAAATTAGTTCAAGTCAAGCTACATTTTACTTAATTCAGTTGAGGCGGATAAAATACGAACGTGTGCAAAAAAATAGCTTCATTTTGAGGTATTTCTTTGTCTTTAGCTCAATCAGCTCAATGTGGAGAACATGGACCTGCAAGTGCGGGACTTCATTACAGAACTGGTCTCTTATTTGGAGGGCCAGTTGGCCCTATTTGATGTGGTAAGTAGAAGCTTTCTGGTAATTCTACTGTTCTACGATTGTTTATATCGCTGTGGCTATATGGCCGGTAACCGGTCAAGGTTTTCAAAACACTAAATGGCCGGCAGTTCTATATTCTCAGTAAATTTCTCAAAATCGAAAAATTCCAGCTAATCTAAACTATCATATATCGATTTAGAAAGGTCAAGCGATCCTGAAATGCTTTATAGATCTCAAGTCTAGTGTTAGGTTTACGCTGGGCTCAGTAGACGAAACCATGTTTTGTGACAAACTTTATTCAGCTCAACTGCCGGTCAAGGTTTTCTAAACACTAAATGGCCGGCAGTCCTATATTCTCAGTAAATTTCTCAAAATCGAAAAATTCCAGTTAATCTAAACTATCATATATCGATTTAGAAAGGTCAAGCGATCCTGAAATGCTTTATAGATCTCAAGTCTAGTGTTTGGTTTACGCTGGGCTCAGTAGACGAAACCATGTTTTGTGACACTTAAACTTTATTCAGCTCGACTGCCGGTCAAAGTTTTCAAAACACTAAATGGCCGGCAGTTCTATTTTTTCAGTAATTTTCACAAAATCGAAAAAATCCAGCCATTCTGAACTATCATATGTCGTGATCCTGATCAAACGAGCCGGTTTTGTGGGATTTCTATATCACGAAACCCCCGACGAAACCATGCTTTTGCAGTCGAGCTGAAAAAAGTTCCAAGTCACAAAACATGGTTTTGTCTTCTGAGCCCAGCGTAAACCAAACACTAGACTTGAGATCTATAAAGCATTTCAGGATCGCTTGACTTTTTTAGGCTTGCCGGCCATTTAGTGTTTTGAAAACCTTGACCGGCAGTGGAACTGAAAAAAGTTTTAAGTGTTCGTCTTCTGAGCCCAGCATAAACTAAACTTATAAAGCATTTCAGGATCGCTTGACTTTTCTAAATCGACATATGATAGTTTAGATTAGCTGGAATTTTTCAGTTTTGTGAAATTTACTGAGAATATAGAACTGCCGGCCATTTAGTGTTTTGAAAACCTTGACCGGCAGTCAAACTGAAAAAATTTTTAAGTGTCACAAAACATGGTTTCGTCTACTGAGCCCAGCGTAAACCAAACACTAGGCTTGAAATCTATAAAGCATTTCAGGATCGCTTGACCTTTCTAAATCGACATATGATAGTTTAGATTAGCTGGAATTTTTCGATTTTGAGAAATTTACTGAGAATATAGGACTGCCGGCTATTTAGTGTTTTGAAAACCTTGACCGGTTACCGGCCATATAGCCACAGCGTGTTTATATAACTTCAGACAGGAGTTTGCTTCCGATTGTCATGTCGCAGCCCGGGTCGCGGCACAAATGTTTCAAGTCTAACATTACTGCTGTTTCTTTTTTCAGGCTTCGCCAAATGCACATCATTTCACGAGATGGTGAGTGTTTAAATAAAGTTCCAACGTCAATGTGTTCTTAACTTTGATGCATGTTTTGTGCAGGCGTGTATGAATCCATTAGTAATACTTAGTTTCTGTCTCAATAGGGACTTCATGGTAGTAATGGCCATGATCTTCATAAGAGACCAGTCTGTTTTCGCGGAGCTGCTAGGAGACGGTAAATATATATTTTTTTCTTTCGTTAACTATCAGAAATGGTATCAAACCACATCATAGTCTTTAAATATCCTCGCTTCCAAAGCGAGTTTCCCGCGCACGTGAAAAAATCACACCTTAGTAAGTAATATGACAACGACATGGTCATATTACACTTTCCTAATCAAATATTTTTAACTCTAAAGAATTTTTCGTTTCTCATCCATAGCACAAGATTAAAGGCTGAAGATTAAAGGCTGAAGATATTTATTTTTTTAAGTTGTAAAAATATTTTGAAAATTTATTAAAGTTTTTTGGCTCTTTGTAATATATATTTTGTATTGGTTGATGTATCATTAGGAGACGGGGTTCTTTCGCTCTAAGGGAAAAGATATAAGTGTCGTAACTGTTGATCAAAACTTTTATTATGTTTGGTGGCTCCTAAAGGAGCCGTTTTGTATGAAGGTGGCTGCTCTCAGCTCACTGTATGCATCCGGTGAAATAATTCTTCATGAATCTGACTTGAACTCTCTCCACCGGACGGGAAGGTATTTTACGGCCTCGCTCGTCCAGGAAGGCAGGTGACTTTCCAAGAAGTAACTTCAGGCTAATTGGGGTCCTCACGCAACAACCACCGCCGGTAACTGTTAAACACTTTCTCAGAGAAGGGCCAAGTCCTGCTGTTATCAGCTCCTCTTCGCTAGCGAGGTATGGAGTCCCACTGAGATGTAATGGCAGCCCAGGAAACATCGATCGCAGTACATCGTGACGCATTGTGATTGTCTCGTTGCATGCCAACGGCGATTTCAAACCCTTCTCAAAAAGAAGAGCGAGTCTCTCTCTGGATTCGTCTGCTCGAAGTGGATCAACGGACCTGTCTTCGAAGGCGGCGATGAGATCCTCTGGTAAATGGTCAGCCGGTTCCCAGGTGTTTTCTGCTGAGGAGTAGTCCTTCGGCTTCCACTGAATGAAGTATTCTGCTCTGCCGTTCTTATTTCTTTTTGCCACAATGCGCTCAACTTCGTACACACCCATAACAGATGCCTTTTGTCTAGGACGGTATTTCGACGTAAAGCTTCGGTTGCGAACATCAAATAAGGATGCGTAAAAGCCTTGAGGGTGTCTCGTGCGCGTTGACATGTTGACTCTAAGACGTATTTAGCAACTGAATAGTTACAAGCAAAGTCAACTATTTATATCTTTTGATTAACCGTAATGGATCGAAAGTGGAATAATTAATTTTGAGCAACAATAGAATGTCAACTCTCGAGAGACACTGTTAGCGTGGGGCGGCTTGTTTTTTGCTGCGCTGGTTGTGTTTTTGTGATCTGCTTGGCAAAAGAAGTATATTTTTCTCATTATTTTTTGGTAGAAAAATACGCTAGTCGTAGAGAGGAGCAGGAAAAAATTATTTGCAAGTGTATGCTATATGTGACTCTCCATAGGAAAACACGTCTTATCGACAAAAGCGTTTTTGGGGGGTTTGAGGCGCCTTCCAAACCGGGTTTGAGAGGGTTTCAAACCCTTTTCAAACCCTTTGCAAACCCTTTGCAAACCCTTTGCAAACCCCTTGCAAACCCTTTTCACACCCTCGCAAACCCTTTACAAACCCCTTGCAAACCCTTTGCAAACCCTTTTCAAACCCTTTACAAACCCTTTTCAAACCTTGCAAGGTCTTTGCAAACCCTCCCGGTATGACCAATCGATAAAAACCGATATCGGAAAACCGTTCGATAAATCGATATCAATCGATAATTTTTAATTAATCGATATCGATTTTATCGATCAATCGATAGAAATCGATACTCACAGTCTTCCGCGTATTTAACGATATCGATTTTATCGATTAATCGATTTTAACGGAGTATCAAAAACCATACAAAATAAAACTGCTTCTATGTGGACAGCGTTTTAATTTAATATAAAACAATGAACAGAAACATTAAGCAACCAAGGATTTATTTCATTCAGTCAACACATTAACTTCATTCTTTGTTTTTTCTTTTGTTTCTTTGGTTCTGGAACCATGTTTTAACCTAAAAGGAAAAAAAAAAAGAAACCAAATTTATATGTTTATTGCATGCAACCGTATCCCGGTTAATCATTTTGACTCTTATATTCCCGGTATATTCTCGCAAGGTCTCTCGATGATTTTACTTTATATCTCCAGGAAAAAGCTATCTTAAATTCACTTACTTGGTGTTGCTCTAAGTCAAAGTTCTCGGCCAACTTTTCCATTAGCTGTGCCGTCGGACGGCCCTTTGTCCTTCCATATGCATGGTTTAGTCCACTCAGCTGAAATTCAGTAAAGTGGACCCTCTTTTTCTTTGCAGCATTCACTTCCTCCTCATCCGAGCTAACAGCTGCTTTTCTCTTTCCTAACAAAGAGTCTCATGTCATTATAAAGGCATTTTGGGAGAAGGGGAGGGGATGTTACTTGATATACCCTTGGGTGGGTAGAGGCGGTCCGCCACGGTAAACTAACCCTGTTTTAGCTGGGCTTAAGACAAACGTCGTCCATTTTCCTACCCTAAATTTCCGATTTTTCTCTCTATTTAGGTCATTTACCTAAGAAAAGATACCGACTTTTTAAAGCCCTTTTAAGGGATTGACCTTCCTTGCTCACCCCCCCCCTCCCCCCTCAGTAGATTATGTCCGTCTTGAATTATATCCTAGAATATACTTCGAAAATGATATAAAACCCAAATACCTTGTTTGAGAGCAATAAGTTGTTGCTGCTCCTGTTTGTCATTGAGAAAATTCTCCATTTTCTCGTAGATCCATTTGCCTTGGCCTTTTGGTAGCTCGGCCGGCGGCTGTCTTAAAACGTCAGAGAGTGTTGACTGCTTTCTGCTTAAAATTTTCTCAGCAAATAATGCCTGGCTTACGCTATTCTTCTTTAGCCAGGCAATGACACCATCCGCTATGGCTTTTGGCGTCTGGACCGGTTCCCTTTCGTCTTCTAAAAATTCAAAACAATGCCAAGAATAAGGACTTCTGACTGTCCGTTGCACACTATTTTAAAAACAGATTCTGGTGACCATATTTCCAAGCGGAATGGTGTAAATTACTTACTTTCAGCATTCTTGTCTTCGGAAATCAACAACGATTCTGCTTCCTGCGGGCGGGCGGCTTGAACTGCGCATTCTTCGATAGATCCCCCTTTTTCTTGAACAAAAGTCATAAGAGCACTTCTGTCCTCCTTATCGAGTGTCACTTTAAATGATACAGAATTCATTTCTAAGCCCTACTTTCCCTAGTACTGAAGGAGATGTCTGAAGTGACCAAGGACCACCAAAGTAACATCCAAGTAACACGCTTTACGCACGTGATGTGGACATGACTGACCACTGTCAGATGGCCGCTTATCTTATCAATACATACACGCGGAAATATTGCGACACAAGCATTAGAATCTTTCCCTGTACATGTTTAGACTAACTGCCCGTAAACATCAAGCGTTTTTAGATCGTTCGCAGTCTTTTGCTAGTTGCAAAATGTCAAGCAGTTCCAGGAGTGATGTTTGTGGAAAGTCATCGGGAAGTGAGACTCTTCAGTTTGAAGCGACCGTAAAGGGCTTACACGAGTGTAGCTTTGGCATTTCTGTGGGAGATGTGTTTGAACTTCGCAGAAAGATTGGAAGTAGAGGAAAGGCTTTCGAAGTGCTATGTAGCCAAGGAAGGGTGGGACACTTGGAAAAAGACCTAGTACCAGTACTTTGGGACTTAAAACCATCTACTGTGCTGAAAGGGTAAGATTAAGGTCGATTGTGATCTTTATTTTTGTAATTGTGGCGCACGAACAAATTCCAGATTTTGGTAAACAGACACTTATCTCATTAGCCATTGATTGATAGGCTTCTTATAGTCCTTTGTCATAATCCCTGACATTAAAGATGAATCGTTTACCTTAAGTTATTAATATTGCAATTTTTTGGTCATATGCAGGATTGCTACTGGAAGTCCTTTTCCAGATCCCGTAGGGAGGTGGCGTAAAGGAGGCGGAATAAATCTACAGATAAAGGTCATAGCAAGTGATACGACCAGCAGTGAAGTGAAATTACTGATGGCTAGACTGAGTGATCTTGGAGTGCAGGCTGAATAGAATCAAGCTGTGTGGTCTTGATAATGAACCATTGTTAATGAAAAGCCGACTGAAATAAAATACATGTATAATCCTGCAAGGCAAAAAAAAACTGTGTTGTTATTTGTATGCTTTACACCCACATGCACTGGAATGTCCCGAAATATAATATATTTGACATACGCACTTGTACCTGATTTTTCGTTCTTTATTGCTTGTTGACAATACATCTTTGGCTTGTTAGCATCCCACCAGGGTATCCCATCTTAAATGAAAGATATTTCACCGTCCTAAAAGCCCTTACATCCGGTTATCTCAAATTCCGGTACCAGACAGCGTGGTACAAAGTACAATTTCAAACAGTTGCAACAAACCCGACTGGTTGGCTTGTCACCTTCTCCAATTTGCATTGAAACGTGGATATAACGTTACTTTCAAGGAATGCGGTAGCCAGACAACAACGTCAAAATGTATTCCCCTTATTTGTTAGGGGCTTTCCTCTTTTTGAACTGTGTTACACAATACTATGTTTCCGGTACCCAACTTTCCAAAATTATAACTGACTTGGAAGGTTTAGGCTTTACGGATCAACTCAGGTCAGATGATGACTATGCTTCTTCGTTGTACTGCCGTCCGTGTCAAAAGGTCGTCACATATACAGATGTCACCAAGCTCGCATGGCTTCTTCGTCGTCACAGCGAAACAGAGAGGCATAAAATGCTATCAGGGTGGACATTAACCGCTGATTATAAACCCATCAAAACCTTTACCGGAAGTAAGTATTCAAATGAGTTTTCTTACTTCAGTTAGTAATTCCCAACTGAGACAATATATAATAATCACCTAATGTTGCAAATTGCTTGACGTTTTTCTTTCCCATTGTTTATGTGCAGATGCGAAAAAGATAACTTCCTTTTGGAGTTCTTCGTCAACTAAACCTACAACTAAGTCTACAGGCACTAGTGAAAAGGCGAGGAAAACCCAACTGGATCTGCAGTCGATGGAGAGAAAACGAAAAGCAGCGGAAGGTCTTGTAGAAGATGAATTGATAAACAAGGTAAGTTAGTTTTGAATTATATTTTTTTATTTTGATAGTTTGACTGATGAGGACGTTTATAGGCAGAACGGACGCATATAAAAAAGTTCGGGTAACAAAGATTTTGTTGAAAATTCTACATTCTACGAGGCTATGATAGAATTCCCTGTGATAACGTAAGTAGCTTAATAGTGTCTTACAGTACTCAGTTCAAAATCAACCTATTTCTTTTAGGCTACAAGGATAGCGGTAATTGAAAAAGAAACCCACTTCGGACGCAAATTGTCTGATGCTCTTGTTGGGGGAGAAAAAGAAGCCCCAGCTCTCACAAACGTCGAAATCGAAATCCTTCAAAGCGCCAGTGAGGAAAAGATTCGAAAAATAGAGCAAGATGCTGCTAATCGTGTACATTTAGAAACTCGTTTGGAAACTATGATACAAAGTTGTTTGGCTGTGAAAGCTAACACCCAACTCTATACAGATGTATTTCGTCGATGTGCTGCTGTAACGGACATTATCGCGGACGGCGTTTCTGTTCAGAAACAAACAGATGACCTCGCAGTGAGATATGTCACCGCCCTGCTAGGCTATACCGACTTGCAAACCTACTACAGCCAAAAAATTGAAAGTCTGCAAAATAAAGTGGTGAATTTTGAAATTGAAGTGCAAAGACTTGAGACATTAATTCAAAAAGGAATCCGTAACGATCATGTACCAGAAGTCGCATTAAAACTGGCTTGTTTGATGAAAACTGAAAAACATGGAGAAACAGATCCTTTGATAAAAATTCTAACTGACTTGATCTGTAACAGAGGAAAGGAATCAAAAACATGGTCCGATGAAACTAAGTCTCTATTCGCAATAATCTTAAACTACGGGGGCGCAGCTCTGGCCAAAATTGTTAGAACAAGATTGGGTGGACCACACCTCTCAACGATCTACAGGCAAAGCCGAAGCAGTTATGTCATTCCAACGGTCCTCACCGATAAATCTTTTTCGATGGCTAGAGTCTTTTACGAAAAGATTGGTTACACTGGGCCATTTATTCTTGCAATCGATGCTACAACTTTAATTGCAACATTGCGCGTAAGAGGAAATAAAATAATTGGCTTAGCAACGGAGACTGAAGTTACTGTGTCGACAGCACAAGATATAATTGACATAGTGAACTCCGAGTCATATGAAAAAGCAAAACTGGCTAATGCTTTCGTCTTATCTCCTATGGTCCAACACGCACCAAGTTTTACTCTCTGTATAAGCCCCGTAGTGAAAGGACAGGACTACCAGACCGTAAAAGGATGGATGACTCAAACAATGGAAATGGGATCTACCCACAATATCGAAATCTTGGGGATAGGCGCGGATGGAGACTCAAAGTTCCGTAAGCACTATTTTCAAGAGCACAAACGAAATGATGATCTATCAGAAGAGCAGATTACTCTAGATTACAAGGGCTTTGATTTTGCAGCAAGAACATTTCAGACGGAAGATTGCAGAACATGTAAAACAATGATGTTTCCTGATTGGAGGCATATTTTAAAAAAATGGAGAAATCAATTACTAAATGTGAAAAGAATTTTACTAATGGGAAGCAACATCGCACAGATCGAACATTTAATGCAAACTTATTTGAGTTTCAAATTGGAGTGTGGTCTGTGGAAAAGCGACGTTTATGTCCGCGATAAGCAGAACGTGGACGCAGCTACACGACTGTTAAAACCTGAGGCTCGTCACTACTTAAAAATCTGGAATGAAAAGGCCTCACTTGCAACGAGAGTGTACCTCAAGGTTGGCGAAAGTCTTTTTTCGGCGTTCACCGAAAAAGAATTGTCCGTTCGTGAAAGGGCAAAGCGTGCATGGCTCCCAGTAACTTTCTTAAGACTCTGGAGAGCTTGGCTTAAGATGGAGGGATATCCTACTGACCATTACTTTATATCAGGACAGACCTATGACGATGTTATTCTGGCTGGACACTCTATCATTATTTCAATGAAACTTTATGCAATTTATTATCCGGAACTTCCTTATGAGCCTTGGATGTTTGGTTCCGATTCTTGCGAGGTTTTATTTTCAAGTTTACGTGGATTTTGCCGCGGGAAACCAAACCTGACGTTGTTAGACTTATTAGACTTTGCAAGGAGAATTCAGAAGCTAAAGGAAATGAATCCCAAGCCCTTCAACCAGTTAAATGATAAAAAGTGGCCCACAGATATGGACGCAGAACTGACTTTGGGTTTGCAAGAAGCCGAGAAGGAGGCGATCAAGACTGCCGAACTGTTAGGAATGATCGCCAGTCTAGAAAGGGCCAATGTCGTGACAAGCACAAAAGAAGGAGGTGTTGTGTTGATAAATCCTACCACAGATGTTTATCCGTTAAGTACCGCAAATAAACCTGACGAAAATAACATTTTACAAGTAGAAGACTTGCTAGAAATTGAAAACGATGTATTGATAAACGCCATAGATGAAAGTGAAAACGAAATCACTACTTCTTTCATCAATCTTGCAGCTAAGGCAAAAGAAAACACCATAAATACTGAACAATATAATGAAAACATGAACGAAGAAGAGGGTGACGAAGAGTATGACGATGGCGCGCCCACGAATTGTGTTTTCTATCGTTTGGGTAGTTGCCGATACAGAGAAAGTACGTTCCGTGCCCCAAAAGAAACTAACTGGCTTGGCTGTGAATTTCCTGGATGTAACAAGTGGTTTCACGAAGTATGTTTGGGACTTAAATTTCCGAATGACAAAGCGCGAGAAGCGTATACTTATTTCTGTAAGGATCACCCTTCGGCTGGTTACGCTTCTCAAAAGAAAGTTGTTAGCAGCACCGAAGACAAGGATATCCTGGAGAAGGACCCACTATCAGCAAATAAGCAGAATCGTGTCATACGTGACGAGAATGGAAACTACAGAATGCCGAAGATGTCAACGTGCTACGTTGAGTTCAACGGCGTCTACTATCACATAGCCCAGTTCTTGTCTCTACAGCAAGGTAAACAGTATATGCCAGCTACCTCAAGAAATTCATGCTGGATGGCAGTTTCCAAGGTAAATTATTATGACAGCATTGGAAAAATATCGAGATTGCAAGAAAAGGAAGACTTGATTTGTAACTCATTCGCGGCTTTTTGGATGGGCAAGGAAGGACTTATAATTGGTAAAGTCATCCGAATGTATTGCAATCCCTGTGCAAAAAGTGCATATCCTATTTTAACTTGTGATAGTAAGGATTCCAAGAGTAGCACAGTGACCTGTTGTGTTAATGTAGCACCGGTAGACACTGAAAATAACACCTGGATTTTACAAGTTAAAAACCGTTTCGTCTGGTGCCCAATGAAATCCCTTATAGCCAAACTAACTCTAATTGAACGGGAGAATGTTTTGGAAGTAAATGGCGATGATGTCAAAAATATATTAGCAATGCTGCCGCAACTTCAAGAAACAGAGAAAAGAAGACAAGAAGAGGAGTCAAAGGAGAAAGAAACTAGAATAAGAAAAAAGAAAGAAGGACCCCCAGAAGAGATGAGTGTGGCATTACTGAAAGAGGTTTTAAAGGAGATGGGTGTCAGTTTTAAACACAATTCAACAAAGGCCCAACTAATGGAAAAAGTAAAAGAAGTCCGCGAGAGCCACAGAGAAGCAACATATTCTCATGCCCACAGCAGCAAATCAGTCCACAGTCAAAAAACCTCAGAACGCTCTCGCCAAAATTATTGGAATCAGTTTAGAAATGACACGCATCCTCTGCCTTTGTGGATCATGTATGATCCACAGAGGAAAAGGCGCATTTTGATCATAATCATTTTAATGTTAATTTTATTGGCATTTACAAAAATGTTTTTTGAGCTTCTTAATGTTGAGTTCCTTTCAAATTTATATCAGTTATTTTTGTTTCATTACCTCTCTTCTGCTTTAGTTGCAGAGTTCATCATTTACTTCGTTTTACTTATTTATAGAATGATTTTAGCTCTGATTTGTAGTATGATTTTTGCGGCGGCGAGGGTTTTGCTGACAAAACATTTACTGGAGACAATGTCTAGCATTACAACTACGCAGCTTCGTACTTCGTAGTACATGTATTTGTAGGATGTCATTACGACATTTAGCTTGAACAGTTTCTGAGTAAATACAAAAAGCGGTTATGTTATGTTGCGTTTCCCCGTTGAATCATGCCAGGGAATCGTGTTAATATTATTTGATTATCAGTATTCATTCAATTATCGATTTGTTAAATAAATCTTTAAATTCGTCCTACTTGATTCATTGAATCGTAAGAGTGTTTTTATGGAAGATTTGATACATTTTAGAAATTCGATAAAATCGATAACATTAATTTAAAAATCGATAATTATCGATTACTCACAACGTGTCCTTTTATCGATTTTAATCGATTTCCGATACAATTTACTAATTTTTATCGATTGTTATCGAATGTTATCGATTATCGGTTTTATCGATTGCACATGCCGGGAAACCCTTTGCGAGACAAATTAAATCGAGCCTGATGGACCAAATCGAACTTTCGGCGATAGTTTGTGAACCGCAAGAAAGAAACTTGCCTTAATAAATTATGATTCTTACCATGTTTTCGACAGCCAGCAAAGCCGATCTCACATAAAAGGTATACAACTCTAGTAGCACGTTTATATTGGGAATGTAGCGTGCATGACATGAACTTGTCCGTGCATCTGGCCCTAGTATTTCTTACTTCCGCTAAGTACTCAGCTCATAAGAGTGATTTGGAAAAAGGGGGCAAAAGTGTTTGACTTAAACAGTTCTTCTGAGGCTAAGAATATTGTATCTATCTATCATAAACAATGCAAAATTCGAATTTCAGTTCGAGTTCGAAGTTAGAATTCGAGTTCGTACGCGGCATGCGTACCGCAAAGGAAACAGATCGTTTTTGTTTGTTCAAAATAAAGCTATTTTACAGGCGATTTTTCCTCGTAAATTAAACTTGATTAAAAGCTGTCATTATTTGGAATTTGTTAGAACAAATACTGTGATTGTATTATTGCATTTAGCCATTGCATTTAGCGAATTTCGATAGACGCCATTTTGTTTACTGTGGCGCGTGTCACGTGTCACGTGCGAAGATGGCCGCTTGTTGACATTACAAACTCTTTTCTTTGGCTTCTTTCGTTCGTCTTCGGTGTTCCTTCATTGCCAAAAGCTTCGAAATGTTCGACAAACATAGTCAACACTGTTTTAACACAGGTACTTTGAGAATTTGAGGTTCAATTTTACAGTTTATAACCACAACGCTCACGTTCGTGCGTTACGTGCTATATGCGTATTTTTCGATCGGTGGCGGTCTTGCACCTCTGTTAGAGAAACAAGACTCACTTTTCTAAGTTATTCATTTATCTTCCAAACCGTAAATTAATGCTTCACAAACCCTTTGGAAACCCTTTTCAAACCCTTCTCAAACCCTTTGCAAACCCTTCGCAAACCCTTTGCAAACCCTTGCAAACCCTTTGCA
Source organism: Cladopsammia gracilis (assembly GCA_022457155.1). Classification (NCBI taxonomy): domain Eukaryota; kingdom Metazoa; phylum Cnidaria; class Anthozoa; order Scleractinia; family Dendrophylliidae; genus Cladopsammia; species Cladopsammia gracilis. The sequence goes on from JAJGOT010000112.1 coordinate 733,583, forward strand.
AACCCTTCGCAAACCCTTTTCAAACCCTTCACAAACCCTTTGCAAACCCCTTCCAAACCGGGTTTGGGGGGGTTTGAAACCCGGTTTGACCTAAATTGCAATGTTCGATAAGACGTGTTTTCATATGGACGGTCACATATCTATGCTTTTAGCGCTGCTTTTATCGCTGCGCTGCTTGGTGTGTTTATGATCCGCTCAACAATTAAATATAACGAGAGAACTTACCGAAACAGGATTCTATTTTTTTTCCTCATAATCCTTCGGCGGAGCGTAATTTTAAAAAAGTGCGCTAGTTGCGTATAAAGAGCGGGAAAATATTTGCGTGAGTTCGGAATTTATCGCGTAACTCGATAGATACGACCAGGCTGAAAGAAAAATAAAGTGCTTCTCAGTTAAACGCTAATCAGAATTGCAAAGATTATTTTGTAAAGTGTGGCTAATGCACTCTTGTTTGCTTGCAAACAACGTTTAGGAAGTTTAAAAGAGATTTATCTTCTATTGAGGTCATTAAAATCTTTTGAACTCTTTTACTGAATAGCTTGAATAGGTTGCGGCAACTAATAAGACAGCTATTGTGCACTTTATCACACTTTTAAACTTGTTACGCACTTCCAACCGTCTGATTGACAGCAGAGGGAATGCAGGAGTATTCCCAAAGCAACGCTAACTGCTTGATTGACAGTAGCGGCAGTGCACGAGTATTCCCAAAGCTGAGTCTGTTTGCCAATCACAATTGACTTGTTCTAAGCACGTAAATTATTATGCCGTGCGCCGTGAAAAAAGGCACTGCAAGTACATGTCGCAAAAGACAATAGCATTCTGGGCGATGATTACAGGAAGCCTTTTTTAGGCTCGTGGAAAAACGAACACAAACACCCTCCGAACTTCAAGAGGAAGAAGGAGGGGAATTCAAAATGAATCAGACTGCTAATATCGGTAACGTTGAGGTAAGAAATACGTCAGAGCAATCTATTGATATTATTGGTGGGCGACTGAAACAATTTACCTCTCAGTGGCAATACATAACCTCAGATCCTTTCATACTTAATAGTGTGAAACATTATAAAATTGAGTTTGAGAATGGAGAGCCAAGACAGTTTATGCCACCAAAAGAAATAAATTTTACACAACAAGAGCAGGAGGTCATAGACAAGGAAATTGATAAACTGCTGGCCAAAGGTGTGATTTCAGAAACCACACATTGCCCTGGTGAATATATTTCTACTATATTCATACACCCTAAGAAATATGGGGGATGTAGATTAATTCTAAATTTGAAGAATTTGAATGAACATGTGGAGTATCAGCATTTTAAGATGGATACCTTACAATCAGCAATCAGGCTTATGACTCCTAACTGTTATATGGCCTCAGTAGATCTGCATGATGCATACTACTCAGTGCCAATTCACAAAGAAGATCAAAAATATCTGAGGTTTTGCTGGAAAGGTGGATTGTTTCAATTCACATGTCTACCAAAACATGTCTACCAAATGGTCTAGCTTGTGCACCCCGACTCTTCGCAAAAATCCTTAAGCCAGTGTATGCTACGCTGCGCCAGAAGGGTCACTTAAATGTGGGCTATATAGATGATTGTTATTTACAAGGGGAGAGCATTGAGGACTGCCAAGCCAATATTTATGATACTTGTGATTTATTTTCAACATTGGGTTTTATCCTACATCCTGTTAAATCAGTCCTGAAGCCAGTTCAAGTCCTTACATTTCTGGGATTTGTCTTGGATTCAGTTAATATGACTGTCTCCCTAACACAGGAAAAAATCCAGCGCATTAGGGAAAGATGCAAGAAAATGAAGGAACTTGTTGAGTTTCCAATCCAAGAACTAGCGAGCTTCATTGGTCTTTTAGTGTCAAGTTTTCCTGGGATCTTGTATGGACCACTGTTTTATAGACAACTTGAGAGGGATAAAACTACAGCCCTAAGACAAAACTATGGAATTTACAATGCTCAAATGAGATTATCCCAAGAAAGCTTTTCAGAGATAAAGTGGTGGTATGATAACATACAGACCATTAACTACCCCATATTATTGCCTAATTCAAAGGTTGATGTAATCATTTAAACTGATGCATCAACTAAAGGATGGGGAGCTGTCAAAGATGCAGAGAAAATAGGGGGTAGATGGTCAGAGGAAGAAGCAAAATATCACATTAATTGTCTGGAGCTGATGGCTGATGGTTTCATGCTATGTATCCTGGAAACCTGATCCAGGGGCAGCATTTATTGATGCATTTTCTATAACATGGGATAAACATTTTTTCTATGCTTCCCCCCCCCCCTTCAGTTTAATCGCAAGATGTCTACAAAAGATACAGACCGATTGCGCAGAGGGATTGATGCTAGTTCCAATGTGGCCAACCCAAAGTTGGTATCCCAAACTTCTTCGCATGTTAGTGGATGTCCCAAGAGTGCTACCACAACAACGGACTGCCTTACAAATGCCGGGGATGCCACAAGAAGTTCACCCCCTATTCAAGAAAATGGTTCTGATTGCATGCACATTGTCCGGCAGTCCTATGAAACACAGGGAATTTCTCAAAGGTCACAACAATCACACCAGGAGCTTGTAGGATTTGTGATGGGCCTGTCAACACCTTTTATTTCATTTGGTTTCACCGCATGTACATTATGTAGAGGGGGGCTATGTCAATTTCAGATTTTTTCCCTTGCAATTTTTGGAAGCCCCCTTATTATTTGTTGTGTTTTTTCCCTGCCCAACCCCCTCATTACATATCCCACAACCATGGCCAAAATACCATGACCCTATTTATCGTCTTTTAGAAGAAAACTGAAAACTCTCATTTTTACCAGCTGCCAATGCAAAAGCTGTCTATAATCTTTCGACATTTCAGTGTATACATTGCTTCTGTTTAAATATATATTTATAAATAGTTAAATTTAATAGCGATTAATTTAGATTTAAGAATTTTTAGACTTTGTAAATGTATTTTATAGTCAGTCACTTTTATCATGAGCCTCTGGCTCGGGAGATTGGGCAACCACTCCCCGTGTACCTGACGTTAAATAAATTATACCTTATACCTTATACCCCACACTCCCCTTCCACTACCACCACCACCACTGCCACCACCAAAAAATACCCTGATGACAGTAGATAGTGAGTGTGGGTGTCAATGAGAGTGATAGAAGTGACACTGAACTTCCATCATCACCAGCTAAAAGAAGGTGCAGAACCAGAAGTGGATGGAGTGAGTGCTGTAAGTTTTGCATTCCGTTGAAATTTTTATTTTGTACTTTCTAGAATATTTTTATATAGTTTTATTCTTTTTCTTTCCATGACTGTCCTGTAAACTAGCTTTATAGCTAAGTGTCAGCCACGTTAATAAAGTTATTATTATTATATTATAAAGTTATTGTTGAGTCTTGTACAAGTTGGCACATTTTGAGGCCATCTAGCTTCACCACCAATTGGAACAATTGGAATATAAACTTTAGAACACGGACTCTTTCCTCCGCAGAGGCTCCCACTGGTATTCCATTAAAAAAAAATTAAATAAAAATTAATAAGTGCGCTGGAGACTATGGGAAGAGCGAACAGGGTGGTCTCCCTCCTCTCTTTTCCTGTCCAATGATCCCCTATGCGCTTCCTTTTCCCCTCTCCCCAGCCTCCTTGTGACACAAAGAGACCTCTGTGGAGGAGAGAGGAACACGAAATTACAAAGAAATGTTCTGAGAAACCAAGCATTAGTGTGGGTTTATTTACATTCATTAACATGGACTGCTATTTATATGCTCCAGCTATACTAAAACTTCATTTACAGATCCTCCTGCTAAATATGAGTAAACTGATGGTAGCAGTTTTTACTGAATCTTTTTTTATGACCCCCCCCCTTATACCTTCTTCCACATTGGGAGAAATTTTCGATAGCCCCCCCTACAACCTAACAAGAAAAAATCATGCCCCCCCTAAAAATCGACATAGCCCCCCTGTACATAAATTATGAACCCTCCCTTATAATTTAATACGAGATTAGCAACGGGTGATTCATGTCATCAGTATGGAATTTTTTCAAAGTAAATCGCAGATGCTCTCTTGCACGAACGCCCCAGAGGGCGGGAGCGATGAAAGGCGGCTGTATTTGCAGGCTACATCAGTGATAACTTAATTACAAAACATCAAGGAAAACTAAAAATTAACTTTTTTAATACAATGTTTCATATTCACAAGAGTTCACAATAAAATTCACTGCTATTAATTAGAGAGCTCAAAGATCAAATTAAAAGATCTTGAGCTTGATCATTGATTTTTTTCATTTTTCATTCTACATCTAACATGTATTTCACAAGAATTTAAAACAATACTTATCCTTTTTTTGCTTCTGCTCACAGTGCAAGTCATATATTTTAACATACTTCATTTGAAAAGCTTTTCTATTAACTCTATACTTTTGCAATGTAAATAATACTCTCTTTATATCCACAGAACTTCCAGTTATATTACAATGCATATTTTTAAATAAAGAATGTAAGTATACATAATAGATTATTGATCTATAAACGTAGCACAGATGAACATACTTTTCATAAACAGTTGAAAACAACAGACTATGCATAAGCTCAATGTTTTCACATGTAAAGAGTCATGACTTCTTCACCTTACCTCCATTATAATATTGCTTTGTGTGGTTGATGGTTGTTTTGATCACTTAGCCGTGCAGACTGTTTTTAATTAGCAATATTGGGAATTGACTTTAAAATGATTAAAACCTGCAAAAAGCTACTTATACTGCAGGCGAATCAACGATTCCACCGCACAAAGCAAAACAATCATGATAACAGGCAATGTCAGTCTTTCATATCAAAATATCTAAATAAATCCATCATTTTCACAGTTTTAATGGTCAGACAGTCTTAGTTTTCGACTTCGTCTTAAGTCTTACATCTCCAGCTTTTAAGTTCTTGTTAATTGATAACTGGAGAGATGAACATGAAGAGTTACGCAGTACTCTAGGCCTACAGCTGCAGTAACACAGTCATATTATTCATCTATACCTTGACTGAGCTAGTGTAACTGTGACCTTTTCTGGTATGAAATATAAAAGGCTACCTTTCACTGTTAACAGAACAACTCTTGAAAAAAAACTATTTATCTTTTAGAATCACACACACATAAATATACTAGCAGTATTAAAAGAAAACCAGCAAAGCAGAATCAATACTCACACCCTGGGAGTTGGGTGGATTCCCATAAAAAAATGATGGGGATGCTCGTCAAATAGGTTAAAAAAACACCCTACCAGGGTGTTTGATAACTGTGACTCAATATATTTTTAACCCTAAGAAATACTAATTTTAAACAACACAAGGCATATTCTGATACCTTTTCAGCTCAATACTCTAAAAGATACTGTGATAATCTACAAATTTTGACCCATAAAAGGTACAACAAGCACCGCATACATACATAGTTTATTTTCTTTCTTATCTTCATTTTCACATTGTTGTCCTTCCCAGCAGCTGCAGTAACACAATCTTATCCATTTATACTTTTGGGCCAATGTAAGTGAGATTTGGTGGCTTAAGTGAAGTGAGCACTTTTATTGCATATTCAAAACGATACAAAGATTCATGGTAAAGAACTTTTGCCGTGTGTAATAATTAGCAACGTAGTGTTATGATTATAGTACAACCGAACTTGTTAAAATATCATTTATTCTCTTTTCCCAGTTATTTTTAAAGTTTGAAAATTGAGCATTGCATTTTTTGGGGTTTAATTTTGGTTCAGGGAATTATTGGGTTTTGCTAAAAGCTTTGAAGATTTTTTTGGGAATTGATTTTTGCCCCTATTAGCAGATCCTTGTCACTTTAAATCTGCAGACTACGCCCTCCTGGGCCATATTAATTTATTGTCACTATCAACAGACAACTCATGAACAAAAATTGTCTTTTTTAATGACACAGATGACAAATATCCCATGAGTGCTACATTATCTGAGACTTATGCTGCACAGCACCCTGCACTTTTACCCAATCTATGTATCTTCAGGGTCAATGTAAGTGTGTTGTTAATTACATGTAATTGATTTCAGGTATAAAATATAAAAGCTACATCTCACTGTTAACAGAACAGCTCTTGAACAAAAATTATCTGTCTTTTAATGACACCGATGACAAATAATTATGACAAATATGCCATGAGTGCTTTTGGAGACTTATGCTGCACAGCACCCTGCACATTTTAGTCAATCTATGTATCTTAAGGGTCAATGTAAGTGTGTTGTTATTACATGTTATAGATTTCAGGTATAAAATATAAAAGCTACATCTCACTGTTAACAGAACAGCTCTTCAACAAAAATTATGTCTTTTTGAATGACACAGATGACAAACATGCCATGAGTGCTTTTACATCATCAGAGACTTACGCTGCACAGCACCCTGCACATTTTAGTCAATCTACGTATCTTCAGGATCAATGAATGGGAAAAGTGCAAAGAAAGTGAAAGTCCCGTTTTGTTTTACAAAATGCAGGGCAGTGAAGCCGAAGAAGGCTACAATCTAGCAGACGAAGATTTCTTCATGGTGGTGCAAAGTCCTTTTCAGCGCGAGATGACTTTGAAATTTGTCCCCAAGGGAATATGTTATGACAGCACTCACAGGACCAACGCATATGACTTTCTTTCAACAACCATTCATGCATTGATGAATTCGGTCAAGGAATTCCCATGGCATGGTGTTTATCAAACCATGAAGACTTTACCTCGATGGTATTCTTCTTCCGAGAAATTAAGAAGAGATGCAGGATCATTGAAAGTCAATATTTTATGAGTGACATGGCAAATCAATTTTATAACGCGTGGGTTGCCGTCATGGACTCATGCACAAGACCAAAGAAACTCATCTGTATGTGGCACGTAGACAAGACATGGAGAGAGGAACTACGACAGGTGGCTGGCTGAAATTTACAAGATGATCAGAACCTGCCTTGAACAAACAAGTGAAAACATTTTTGACGACTGCCTAAGCGGCCTTTTGAATAGATTGGAATGCGATCCACGAACTCAAAATTTCCATGCGTATTCTGTAAAAGAGTGGGTAACCAAGAAGACACAATGGGCATTCTGCTTTAGGCTGCAAACCATATTTAACACAAAAATGTTCTCAGAAGACTTTCATCATGTTTTCAAAAGGGTTTACACCCGGGCGGAAAGATGAACAGACTAGTTGATGTCTGCCTCATTAATTTGGTCAAGTTTTCGCGAGACAAGGCGTTTCAACATGCCATTAAACTGACAAAGGGAAAGATAACATTTAGAATATCTGCCATTGCGATACGACACAAAGACAGCCTTAAAATACCCGATGAAGCAGTACAAAGTCAAGAGAATGAGCCAGGCAAGTGGTCTGTTCTATCGCAGAATGGTCAATAGAAGCACGAGGTCATCATGGTATCTCCTTCCTGTACAGAGGAACATGTATGCAAGATGGTTTGTCCTGACTGCAAAGTATGCGTGCACATGCTTGAATGCAACTGCCCAGACTGGCTTATAGTGGGCACAATCTGCAAGCACATACATGCAGTCTGGCGCCTTGTGTCATTGACTAGTCCCCAACTTCAAGAAGAGCATGATGATAAACCCACCAATGCAGAAGAACTAGAGTCTCTGAGTTCTTACGTCAAGAGTCTGTCACGTTCAGATCCTTGCCTAATTAAAGAGCGCATAAGAAAGAAAATGGTTTCCCTCAATGCTGAAATTTGCGCTTGTGACAATGTAGAAGCTTTGTCCACATTAGTGAAACAATTTTGGTGTTGCCTTATACTACATTTGTAGCCGTCAGAAAACATGGAAGCGCTCCCTTAGACCTCTCTCCCCAAAGTGTTTCGCCAGTGAACAAAAGGATGGATACACAACGCAGATTTCATTTGACAAAAAGAAAACGCACAAGTTGGGCAACAGTGCGGTATACATGCCCAACGATCCAAGAGAAGGAGATATCTTGACGTCAGCATCTCTTGCCAAGGACCTCACCAAATCAATTACCATCTCACTTGGTAAGGCTACAAAAATTTGGAAATGAAGAACGTAGTAAAACGTTTATCTTTCTGCCTGTACCAGTACAAGGACTAGTAGAAACAAAAATAAGCAATTCACAATAGTCAATATTATATTGAGCCCGTCAGATACAAATACTAAAAAACAATGAAACTTTGTTCTCTGTGTGCCACAGGTAAATCGATCACAACTGCTGACATGAATGACGAGGAGTTGCCTGGGCAACTCTTAGCTTCAGATGACAAGCTGCAGCAAGTCAAACGATACTTCTCAAAAGATGCTTGGAACACTCTACAAGCAGTAGGTAAAACTCAGGAAAACAGTAACACTTACGTGAACTTCAGTCAATGGCTCTTATTTGTAATGCACATGTAATCGCGATCAGCTTCTCCCAGGGGGTCGACTCCCAAAACAATCAGGGGAATATGCAACGTTCATGATAAACGGATGCAAATTCCCAGCTGGTCCAAATACAGCTCAGTTGATAACTTAAAAGCAAACTGATATGAACAACTGATATAAAAGTATTATAACGTATTCAAAAACTCATTAATAATTCATGAGCATATCAGCCAATCACACGACGCAAATCGATCACGTGTATGAGCCTTTATACCTGGTAATCTACGGTCATTATGAAAAGCCTGGTGGCGGCTTTGATTTCAGTCACAGGGGAGTTCGGGGCTGAATGGGCCAACAATGCAATTATCGCTGAATTTTTAATGAGAATGATTTTAAAATGACCGTGATATTTATATTAAGATCACACATAATCTTTATATAAAGATTACTGATATGGGAAGTAATTGTTCAGGATTCTTAGTGCAACAAATGGTGACTTTAATATTTTTATGCAGTACTGTTTTACGAAATCTGGTCTTTCGCCATTGTATTTGGAATCTTCTCAACAAAATAAACAACCAACAGTTTAACAAGTGAGCCGTTATTTGAATGACACCAGCGCTCTCGTGTAAATTGCCAGGTAAGCGACTGGTTCGCAGATGCAAGGTGCTTATTTCTACTCGTTCTCTTCCTCTGAAAAAAAAAATTGTCGGCCGTTTTATCTACCGTACCTGACAACTTTAGTATAGCATTTTTCAGTAGATGTTTTCTCTCAGAACTATAAAATCCCAAAACTTTCGACAGGAGCCGGGAACCATTGGTCACTTCGTCGAAGACGTGGCACATGTGTTGTATGCTAAATCAGTCTAGTCTACTTGTTTTTCTCGTATGCTAATTTCCTCTTTGCACAGAAGCGCACTTGTTTTAATTCCGAAGGGACACGCTTTTGAAAGAATGTTTTTGAAGCCGTTCAAAAAACTCGCAGCACGTGCATTATCAGGTGTAAAAACTCTCGGCTTCGCCTTGAGTTTTTAAACCTGATAATACACTGCTGCTCGTTTTTTAAACTATACTTAAAAAGCTACTGGAATGATGATTGGTGATGAAATAATCTTTTGCCCCAAAAATACATTTCTAATTGTGGAAACATAACATTTATCTATATTGCAGACTTAAATTGTACTGCGCTCCTTTTCAGGAAAGAATAACTGATTGATTATCATCTCAGTTGGTTTCGGAAAGTTGCATCATCAATATTTTATGTAATCTCATGTTTTGATGCCAGGAATGTGTTGTCCCTTTCAATTGTTTTAATACGGTTAATGCACTTCAAGTCAGCTGGACGTGCTCCTCCTGTAAGCAAGCTGAATTCAAGGAGATGATTGCTTGTGACCACTGTGAAAGCTGGTATCACTGGTATGTTAATATCATGTTTTACAAGTCAAGTAATGCAATTATGTTATGGGATTCGTTGTGTTGGGGTAACAGAAGAACCGGAATCGTGGTTATGCCGCAGTTGTGATATTACCGATAAATAATTGAACTAATTTGATTCCTTCTGAGGCTCTGAAGTCCGCATGAGACAGCTTGTACTTTAAGGCGGCTCCGTTGTACTTTCAGGCGTACTCGTCTATGACAAACTATGGATCATAACTTTTTCAGCGTTAATGTGATAATTATAAAATTTTCAGAAAACATAAAACTATCATCCAAGATCGATATAATGCAGTTTGGTTTTACTGGGAAACAATACTTTTCGCAATATTAGCTTGAATGGACCCCTCTTTTTAAACAAAATCGCACAGTGAAATATATTGATTTAATACACACCATAACCAAGTTTCAGCAAAGTCAGTGGAGCAGAAGTGTGCAGGCATCAAAGCCCATCTAAATTCAGCCTGAAATTCTCTTGAAATCTTTTATACCTGCTCTTTTACAAAACAAGGAACGAACCCGAATTTCCGGCAGGAGCTTTCCCAACACTTGCCAACACTAAGCTCAAATCCTGGTGATGCCTGTATCCTTTTTCAGCGACTAAGAAATGTGTGCTCTCGATTTTGCCAGTGCATCGATAGGTTCACTTACCTGCTTCCAAAAATATACTACCGCGACGGATCGCCTGGTATAATTAGTGTTCGGCGGCTTATAAAGGATTGTGGTTCCTCAAGTGGATTAATTCTCGAATTAAAACGTATAATTAAGAGCAGTTGCTGGCATTACGCATGGCTTCAATTATATGCCCTAGGTTTGGGGTGGTTCAGAATCAAAAACATTTTCTGGCAGAAGTAACATGGTCTTTTCTGTTGACTTTTGTATTTTGATTTGATTATTGGGTTGTTGCCTCTGTACAAATCATAAATACTGAATTGGAAATCTGAATTTTTAAATAATTTCAATAGTTACTACTGCTGATGGACATCCCGGAGTGCCGTTTACTTGAAAGTTTGTGTTGAGAATTCAATTACAGTAACTGTTACTAATATTTTAATTACGTTCCAGCTAAGTTTCAGTATTATATTGTTACATAAATATATGGTTAATCGAATAATAGAGTCAAACTGTTAATATGTTTATAATGTTTACAAAGCCTCAGTATACGATAAAATACAATGTAATTAGTAATTAAAGTTATGTCAAGAAGCTATCTGGGAAATGTTAAAGTCAACAACCCCATTTTACCATAGTTAACTTTTGTTTACTTTGTTTTACCATATGCCTAAGAGTGACCTCAACTGCACAGTATTTTTCCAAAGGTCAATCACCATGTAAGGTAAACAAAGATCGTTTATGTATTCTTAACACTGCTAATACTGTACAAGTAGGTTGAAAGGGCCCTTATCTCCCGTTCTAATGTTACCTGTTTAAGATTCTGTTTTTCTGTTTTAAGACATGCAATCTAATGCATAATCCTTAAAAAAGGTAATCCTTAGCGACCCAGGCTCAGTGAGTTACTGGGTGAAAGCAGATGTGTCGTTCAGCTTATATCTTAAAAAACATGAGCATTATAAGAATTGGCTTGTGGCAATTATTTGACCTCCCTATCAAATTAGAAATAAAACATGGATTGTACTTTGAGACTTCGCAATACCTGCAAGTGGCTGCAATACTCTATCCTGACAATTAAGTGGTGGACATTACTTGGCTACATAAACCAAGTTGCATATATGGGGCATCAAAATGCATTTCTTTATGCCTCAAAACAGAAAACTGTTAATGGAAGTTTTCGGGTACAGTAAAACACTATTATTCTTTGAACAAAAAATGCTTCCTTAATTTGCAAATCTTACTTCTCATCAAAAGCAGTGTATAACCTTTCATTATATTGCTGAGAAGAACTAGCATGTTCCAAACATTCCAGTAGTGCGAGCAGATATTTGCGGTGTCCGCAAGGACCAGACGAAGCAGTCTTTCAGTATAATTTTATATTGAAGTTATCATAAAGTGATCTTATTCATAGTCAAGGATAGTTGAAAAAGGTCTGCAACAGAGTTGCTGCAGACAAGGAAAAAGGCACAAAGAAATCAAAGAGGTGGTCGAAACAATGCAAAGTCTGTGACAAACAAGTCTGCAGACTTCCATTTTAGGCTAAATTGGTCTGTTGAATGACCTTAAAGGTCTGGAGCAGACCTGAAAAAGACCTGTTGCAGATCTTAGGCTTTTGTTAGGTTTGTTTAAGGTCTTGGTACACTAAATCACGTTATGATTAGGCCTGAATTTGGCTTTCTTAGACCAGACATTTTCGTACGGGTATTCAGCAAACATTTTTGGGCATTAAAGCGAACACAATAAAAAAATCAACTCAGCATGATGAATAACGTAGAATCGAGTGAAGCGACTATGTACAGGGATCATTCAGTGATTTCACTTAACTGGCTTTCCAATTCTCGCGATGAAGGCAAGCTAGTCTGTAAAAAAACTTTGAAAATCCTTCAAGTTCCATGAAACGTTAAATTTTGTGATTCAACTCCATATTTTGTGGCTGAAGTTCATAATATTTGGAATTGTATAACCTGCATCAGCATTGTAAACATGCGTCTCCCACGCACAGTTGTGTACATAGACATTGAAATAAAGTAATGTTTTGTTGGTTGTAAACTGCGAGCTTCTGCCCATTTAAACTTAACTTCTTCAAAGAACAACTTTCAAATGACTGCTTAAGAAAGTTTACAGGAAACTGTAAAATGCAGTTAATGAAGCCTGACATACGGTGCACAATAGGCGTCTGCGGTCACAACACACATGTACTTTTACTTAACTCAAAGGAACACTGTCATGGTACTTTTACTGCATGTAACATTGTCTAGAACTGTTTCTTTTGGCTATTATGGTTGGCTAGGTCCTTTAATGGTTCCATTCATCAATGTAATTTTACTGCCTGATGTCTAGTTCAATAATACTACAGCAATTGCAATTGGCTGTACGTGTACTGACTGGCTATAAAACCTCAAGAACATTGTGCAAAGTAGAATTTGCCTCGTGGCCACCACTGTAGTCAATACTAGTGTAAGCTTTCAACAAATTTTTACCTTTTGCTATCATGACACGCCCAAAACGAAGCTCGAAACCTGTTAGCCAACGAAAGGATGACCTCACGACACTTACCGCCGAGGTGTTACAACTCCAACTACAAGCCCTAAACCTACCGATCACGGGTTCACAGGCTCAGTTGATCACTGCCCTACAGTTGGCTCTCCGCACGAATGGTTCCGCTCCTGCGAGTCAAACAGCTGCTAAGCCAACCCGTAAAGTAACTGGGCGAGTCTCCAAACGGGCAAAATCGGCACTGTTGCGTGCCAAATCTAAACGAAACACAAGTTCACACAACCCGCTGCCGGCAACGGCATGCCAGGACGACGTTGAGGACGATGTTGAAGATGACGATGAAATGTCTGTTTCCTCTGCATCCGACCATGAGGATGCCATCTCCTATGCTGCCTCTTCTGCAGAGGACACTTTGCTTGCAACACCTCGGCAAAATGCCTCGGCCAGCCCTTTCAGTGAAGACCAGCTGTCCGTAATCAGGAAAACAGTGCAGACGTCCTTCCGAGCAGCCATGGACGGACGGACGATCGTAGCCGCCCCATTAGGCCTCAACCATCCTTTCGACAAAACACTAGAGGACAAAATTCTATGGGGTGAGTACATTGAATTCTATTTACTCCTACCCGATTCGGTGCAGTCCCAAGTTCCCAATATCCAGTTTCAGATCGCGGACTTGTCCCCTGGCCCCATGGGTACTCCCATTACCACGGTGCGAAAACGTAAGGCCCAAATCAACAGTATCCACAAATGGATTGATGCCTTCACCATCTTTATGATGGTGATAGTGATGGCCTACTCCCGTAGATCCAAGGAACTATTGCGTTACATGCAAATAATTAGCCTGGCCATTACAAAATTCAGGAGATTCGCATGGCTGTCGTATGATGAGCAATTCTGTTGCCGAGCGGTCCGTGACCTTACCCTAAGTTGGGATAAGATCGACCTAGGGCTGTAGGCTATCACCTTCTCTGGTTTGGCCAAGCCTCACTGCCCTCACTGCTCAAGTCCACACCACCTCCAGGGAGATTGCCCATAGCTGACCCATTCATGCACCCTCACAGAAGTAACTCCTACTGCTATGACTTTAACAGGCCTTCCGGATGTTCCCGCCAAGCCAAATGTCAGTACCCCCACATCTGCAGCTGGTGTAGTTCCATCAGCCATTCCTCCTCCACCTGTCCACAGTGGTCCAACAGCGGTGGTGCCAAACACCCCAACATCGGCAACCGGAGCAGAAAGTAGCAAACCTTTGGTCTCTTCCCCAAAAGATATTCATCACCTCCAATATGAACTATCACATCATCCTAACCGTACTTTTGTTAATTCTTTAATTTAGCGCTCGCATCTGGTATACTGGCCCTCAACAATCCCGCGTATCGCGTAATTTTGTATCAGCCTCCCAGCATCCTGAAGAAGTCTCGTGTAATATAAAGAAATCCAGTTGCACAGGGTTGCGGGCCCCTATAATTATTTCCTCACCCCTTCCCAACCTTCAATGTCACCCAGTGGGTGTGGTCCCTAAGAAACATTCCTCGGAATGGCAAACCATTTACAACCTACCATTTACCTACTACGTCCAGGTAGATGATGCCATACGAATCCTGCAAACCCTTGGTCCTGGCTCTTTCATGGCCAAGACAGATTTGAAATCCGCTTTCCACCTCATCCCTATTTACCCGGATGATTGGAACCTTTTGGGGATTTACTGGCAATCAAAGTGTTATGTTGACTTCTACCTCCCCTTTGGGCTCCGCAGCACCCTGTATATTTTCAACCAGTTATGTGACGCCCTGGAATGGATCCTTAAACATAACTATGGCGTTAAAAATGTCCTCCATATTCTGGATGATTTCTTCATACCCGAATCCTCCAAGTTGCACTGCCTCCTTGGTTTTTAGCTCTTTGCTCTGCACGTTCATTTCAGTTAATGCCCCAGTAGTCACATCCAAGACGTTAGGCCCCTCCCAAGTTCTTAACTTTATGGATATATTCTAGATAGCATTCACATGGAGGCCCGCCTACCTGACGACAAGCTTTCTAGGATAAAAGATATGCTCCAGTCATTCACATCCCGCCGATCCGCATGGCTGGTGGAACTTCAGTCTCTAATTGGCACATTACGGTTTGCCTGTAAGGTGCTTGTTCCCGGGAAGAACCTTCCTCCAGTGCATTATTAATCTCACCCGGGCTGTCCCTAGCCGTTTCCACCATGTGCGTTTAAAGAAAGAATTTTTTAGGGACATAGCCATGTGGAGGGCATTTATCTCCTCATGGAATGGGAGATCCTTTTTCTTAGATTCCACCATCACCCCTAGACCTGATCTCAAACTTTATACCGATGTGGCAAGGACGGTAGGGTTTGCGGGATATTTCCGGGGTAAATGGTTTCAAAGGAAGTGGCCGTCCCACCTTCGCATAAACGAAGGCCTCGGTATCAGCATTGAATGACAGGAACTATTTCCCATTGTGGTTGCCTGTGCCATATGGCACCCCCATTTTGCCGGGTAGCGCCTACAGTTCTGGTGTGACAATGAAACAGTGGTTGGGATAATTAATTAATTAATGCCATTCCAAGGCCCCGCATCATGGACTTGGTACAATATTTAGTCCTCCTGTCCATGAAGCACAACTTCCTTATTAGAGCTCAACACGTCCCTGGGGTTTCTAATGCTATCACTGTCTCCCTCTCCCGTTTTCAGGTGCAGCATTTCAGGGACCTAGCTCCCCACGCAGACCCTCACCCTTGCACCATCCCGCCTTCCCTTCTCACCCTTTGAAGGACGAGGTTGTTGTACGCCAACTGGGGACTTGCATCGAACATAAGTCACTCTTACAGCTCTAGGGAAAATAGGTTCACTCAATTCTGTTTAATGATTCGCATAGTATCGGATCAGGGTGACATTCTACCCGCTTCCGAAGGAACATCTATTTCGCTTCAGGGTCAGGGTTAGGTCAGTCTGCCACGGTACTATAAAACTATACCTTGCTGCCGTGCATTATCTCTACATAAGCTGTGGGCACAGAGACCTGCTACAGAGTAAATTACTTTTAAAAAGGTTCTCAGGGGTATTCTTAACTAACAATGGCAAACTTGGATTTTGCGGCAACCTGTTACGCCCCATGTTCTGTTAGCCACACGTCCCATCCTCCAGGGCTGGCTGGGTACCAATGATTTCACTATGGTCTGGGCAGCTTTTACTTTAGCATTTTTTGGTTTTCTTCGCTGCAGTGAATTTAGGTACCAAGGGGTTAACCGCTTTAGATCTCAATCCGAACTCTCTAAAGATGCTATATCTTTTTACCCCAGTCTGGCTAGCCCGCAACATGTTTGTTACCATAAGACAGATTGTTTTCGGCAGGGTAACACTCTTGTTATTGCCTGTTCTTCGGCTTTGCTATGCACTGTTACCACTATGCAAGAATATTTTCTAGCCGTTAGGCCGTTACCGGGGACTCTGTTCTCTTTCCAGACCAGATCCACTGTTACAAGCCTTCTGAGGGATGCCACTCGCTCCGTGGGACTCCCATACAAGTGCTTAAAGGGTCATAGTTTCCGTATTGGAGCAGCCTCCACAGCGGCTGCTGCGGGTTTGCCAGACTGGTTGATAAAAGTCCTAGGTAGATAGCCTGCGTAGCAAGCGTTCCCGTACAAACAAATTTTTCCACATTCTGGCTGCACGAAAATTGGGGCTAGAGCAAAAAATCGGATGGGGGTGGGAGGGGGTGGGAGTGGGAAGGCGAGGGAACGCTCGCCTGCAAATCCCACGATTTTGAAAAACGCCCACCGATTGTCATGGTTGATTTCACTCGCCGATTGACAGCTTGTCAACAAAATAGCCAATTACAGATTACCGGATGTAGAATTTGGTGAACAGTTGAAATCTCTTCACTGAATCCATGGAATTAATAAACCTCCCCATTTCAAAACAATGCCGAGTTAAATAAGAAGAAATGTCCGTATATTTGCTTGTTTGACTTATTGAATCCAATACCGGTTAACAGAACCGGTGAAATAATTCCCACTAATAAAAATATAACACAACAGCTACTCAGATCAGCTCAACTACTCAGCATGCGACTGTCCCGCTGTGTTTCTTTACAGTTATGTTATTTCAAGTTCCAAATCGATCTTCACTTTTCTCGCTATTTTCCGACTTTTCTATGGTACGAGCACTAATCAGTCAGCTTCATGTCATCTTGTATTTTGCCGTGACCAAAATAACTCGACAAATGCAAATACATCTTCTCACAAACAACACGCCACTTGGAGCTTGCTGGATGTAGTCACTTTCAACTCAATGCCGATAAAAACAAACAGCCACCAAAATAGACCACTTTCAACTTTAAAATCTGGGATGAAATCGTGGAATCAATTAGATTTAAGCAGTTTTTTGTACATTTGTCATTTTTGTATTTTTAGTTTCTCTTATGTACTTAGATTGTGTAAATGTGTTGAAGTGTTAGTTTTCTTATAAATGTAACATAGACAAAAAATAAATAAAATACAAAAAAACACAGCAGTCGACGATAACAGACATACTGACGGAGCAGAATACGTGGAATTATACAAATACAAAGGGTTTCTATCATGCCCAAACAACATCAGTTTTCTTATGAATACAGGTATGAAAATAGACATTCTCTAAAAAGTACTGGTGCATGCACATTATAGGTTCTTTAATGTAATTAATCAATTCTGGTTTTGACATATTCAACATGCCTAACATACATTTTACATCTTCAAATATTGCCACTCACACTATGATGTCACCATCAGGGTCATGATGTCATCATGACAGAAATGTATCAACTGTTTTTAAAAGTTTTGATTTAACCTGAATGCTTTAAAGTATATTGTCTTGAAGACATTACTTAAATTAAGTTTATTTCTACAGTATCATAATCAAAGGGCTCTTAAAGCCATCTCGTTAATGCGTTAGATTACAGCTAGATTTTTTTTAAGGTGCAAGAAACGAGAAGACTTAGAGAACGCGTGTTATATTTTTGAAAAAAAAAGAGCTGTCAATTCATTGTGAAATTGAGACTAGAGGATAAGATTTTTCTGCGTTTTTGAATAAATTAGCTGAAAAATATGCTCTTGTTGTTATGTAGTATCAAGGGATTGATAAGTGTATTTAAGGAGTTGTCGTATGTTAATTCGTTCTCTTGGTGCTCTTCGCTGGAGGCGGTTGACTTTTATTTATTTATTTAGTTAGTTATTTATTTATATTTATTTCTTTTATTTACTTTATTTCAATTCAGGATTTGTTTTGTGTCGACACAGAGAGAGGCCAATTGTGCACAATCACTAAGGGACCGTCCGTGCGCAGAGAGTGTGGGACCATAAACAGTAAAAGACCATCTGTGGTCATCTGTGCCCATTAAAAAAAAAAGAAAATTCAAGCACATTTTTGTGTTGAGTTTGTCAGGGACCATCTGTGCCCAGTCAGTAAGGGACCATCTGTGCCTTGTGTCTAGTCTGTTAGGGACCATCAGTGCCTATATAAAAAAAAAAGAAAAGAAAATTCAAGGACATTATAGTTTGAATCTTAGGGACGAAATGTGCACGAGGAGTTTTTGAATGCAATATTTTATGTTTTTGTTAGTGCTTTTCTGTTTGCAGATGTATGTCGCTCTGAGATGTGGAGGGCGTTTTTCGCCTCAGTTCCTCTACATTTTTCAGCCAATGCCAGCGAGCTTGGTTCGAGGAACCGTCCTCGCTTCTAGAGCGGACCACTGTGTGTTCTTACCTAGGAGGTTTGAAAACATGGAAACAGTGGGCTTGGTCTAATCACATTTGTTACCTGCCTGTCAACCCTTTTCAATTTGCAGTTTAGTTGCAGTGCCTGCTTAATGAAGTCAGTTCCTCTTCTTCGGTGCTTAATGTCCTCTACTGGGTTTTGGCGGGTTTTTCCGTTTCACTGAGTTATGTGTTCTAAGAGCTTGTGATACTAAGTTTTTCCTCTTATGTTTCCATATTTTTAGAATCGTCAAAGACTGACCAGTTTCGTGATGGGGCGTGGATTGCGATTGAAACGACAGCCATTCGTATTTGTCCTGTGAAGGCCTTGGAGCAATACATCGCAGCTGCGTATATTGATCTCTCTGAAGATTTACCGCTGTTCAGAGCCATTGCCAGGGGATTATCTACATAAGAACGAGGGAGTTTATCATGGACGGTTTTAGAGAGTTTATAGACGTTTTCATTACCAGTGTTCATAGACTTTGAGCCGGAGGGTCCACTGCTGCAGCGAACGCTGGCATTCAAGATAAATTTTTTAAGCGTCGCGGTCGATGGGCGAGTTAAAATGCTAAAGATGGCTATGCCAAAGACAATATCTATCATGGCTGTCAGTTTCTCAGTCATTTAGGATTTCAAATTCTTGTAAAGTTTTGTTTCGATTGAGCCCGGCAAGTTGGAGAGAATTGTTTATGAGGCCGGGATTTTTCTTGTCTTTTCGTAGCGAGCGGTATGGGGTTTTTTCATGCTATGGATGCTCGTTCGTTCTCTCCAAAGTTATGTTTGTTGCCGCTTCCCGTGTAACGATTCAGCCTGTTTTTACCTTAATAAATGGTGCGGCTTCCAGTGAGCACGCGATGGCAAAAGGTGTTTATTGTTTTTTGTCTCCTTGCGTTTCGCACGGGTGTTATGAAATTTGGGAAATTTAGTCAAGGGCTGTATTTAGTCATTTGAGAACTGTTTATTTTAGTAGTCCGATGCTTGTACGATTATGTCACACCCATATTTTCGTGCTAAGAATATGCAAATTTAATACGCTTCGCGGTTGTTTAACTTTTCGGCTTGTAGAGACTCCGTCGTGTGGTTTTGTGGTTTGGATTTGTTGTCATGTCATGTATATGTATATGTTTGTATATGTTTTGTGAAGTTGAGTTTGGTTAATTGTGAAGATTCGAGAGTCGAGAGTGCCTTGATTTCAATAGAGACACCAAAAGGTATGAGAAGCCGTTATTTTTGTATAAAAGTTTATTTTCACTGAAATATAGAACAGCTATTTCATTTGAGTTGTGGATCAGATATGTCATCTGAGCGGTTCCGGAGCGGTTTTAACGATAAAATTTGACAGCTTACATTGTTTTAAAATGCACGTGGTGCCATAGATAGTGGCAGAGAATAGTTTACATAGAAAGACGTCAATTTTATTTAAGGTAGAATTTAGTTTGTGGTGATTATTGCAGAAGACTTGGATGTTTGTAGAATGGTTTAGCGTAATATTGAACAGAATGTTGTAAGTTTTGGAAACGCAGGGTTGCAGTCATGTCTCGGGGGGAGGGGGAGTTTGTTTTGTACACTACTATATAGGTATGTGGGGGCCCTGATAAGTTAGGGTTTTTGAGGTCATGCTCAGTCGTTAAATAGGGTATCGTTTTTGGTAATTTTGGTTTTGTGATGGTTAGAAATTCTAAAACTGTAGTGTGCGACTGAATTGGGGGGAAGGGGGGAGTTCGTTATGTTTGAGAATGTTGGTGGCACAAGAAGAGGTAAAAGTTTAAAAGTTTGTCAATACGTTTTCTTTCATGACGTTCTGTGACGTATATCACGAGACGTTCTTTTTGTCTCTGAAAAGAGAAATGCTGTTTGTTTAATTGTGCAAACTGTTTAGTTTAATGGTGTAAAAACTGAAACTCAGATCGTTTATTGCGTTCTGGGGGGTTTCGAGGGGAGTGTGGTTATTCCGTGTCTTAGATCAGAATGGTTGCGGGCGATGTCTTTGAGGTTTCTTGTTTAACTGTTTCACTATACGGACTCCTTTTTCGCGCATTTCATTTGTCAGTCTCCCTTGGTTGTTTTCTTGCTGTGCTGCATGAAGGAGGTGATTATTAAGGATTTCGAGTTGAATTCGTTCTCAATTGATCTGTCGGCGGCGTAAGTATTACAGTTAGAGATTTTTTTAAGGTGAAAGAAACGAGATTTAGAAAACGCGTGTTATATTTTTAAAAGAAAAAAAAGCTGTGAATTCATTGTTGAAGTGAGAGTAGAGGACTGTATTTAGTCATTTGAGAACTGTTTTTTTTTAGTAGTCCCTTGCTTGCACCATTACGTCACACCCATATTTTCGTGCTAACAATATGCCAATTTAATTGGATTTCGTGGAGACAAAAGAAGTGGTTTCGTGACTCCGTCTCGTGGGCTTCGCAGTTGATTTGTAGTGGCAAGTTAACTTTTAGGCTTATAGAGACTCCGTCGTGTGGTTTTGCGGTTCCGATACATTTATATTAAAGGGCAAACGGAAAGGGGGGAAAGTTGTATCGTTTTTACGAGTTGTTTTGGTTTGTATATCTATTTTAGAGTGTCAATAATTTGTATTGTTCGTTGGTTATGGGTTTCTGAAAGGTATTTGTTGTCATGTCATGTATATGTTTTTTTTCGTGAAGTTTAGTTTGGTTAATTGTGAAGATTGGAGAGTCGACAGTTCCTTGATTTCAACAGAGACACCAAAACGTACGAGAAGCCGTTATTTTTATATGGGAGTATTTTCCTTGGGGTATACAACGTCTTTTTCATTTGAGTTGTGGATCAGATATGTCATCTGAGCTGTTTTAACGATAAAATTTGACAGCTTACATTGTTGCTTTTTGCATGATTTTCAATACTTATTGTTATAATAATTTCAACCCGTGAGGTATGTTTGAGTCTTTGACGTCACTTTCTCCCATTCGCAACCAAGCCTTGAATAATGTGTGGTAACGCTTTTTCTAAACGTTTAGCAAAAGATTTCGAGCCAATTTTAACGTCTACATTTACGTGGGATATTGGTCTCCAATTAATCTTCAATCTCTATTTCTTTTCTATTAGAGTTATGACCGCTTCTTTTTGTGAGTTAAATAATTCTCCGTGGATGTAGGCGTAATTTAAGGAGTCTACCAGAAGGATGCCAACTTTTGGCCAGAAGAATTTATAAAACTCTATAGAAAAACCATCATTTCCAGGAGTTTTGTTGTTCTCGAATGTCGAGAGCACTTTAAAACATTCGGAGTATATCATTTGACCATCGCATATTTCTTTCATAACTTCATCTAATTTAGAAATTGCTGCAGGGTTTTCAAAAAAGGGACAATCAATTAAGTCAGTTTGAACGTCTGGTTCGACATTGTAAATATCCGAATAAGAACTGCAGATTTCCTTTAGTATGACATTTGCATCAGTGGTTTCTATTCCATCAGGCTTTTGAAGTTTCCTAATGCAGCTTTTCTTTTTGTTATTATTTTCTAAGTTGAGAAAGTATTTTGAATTTCTTTTGCTTTGTTCAGTGGATTTAAAATGTTTGTCTGCCAACTGTACCTGCCGAAGACAGACATAACTTTAGAAAGAAGCAAGCAGAGTCTGACAAATTGCCACTAATACAAGCTGTACTGCATGCTCATTTTCAATTGATGGTTTGCAACAAGGATGCTGTACCAATTCACGTGCTGCAATCACAAAGAGATTATCGATGCTACCATACAACTTGTCAAGTGAAGGTGCTCAAGGAGCGATGTTTGTCCAATCGATGCCAGTGCCACAGAGCTGGGCTTCTGTGTACAGACATGTGTAGTTGTTCTAATGATAGTGAATGTGAGAACCAGCAAAATGATGACCTTTATCAGAATGATGAAGAAATGTAAATAGTGTCGAGTAGAAAACTATGGATATGTCATTTTAAAGGGAATCTTGCAAAACGTAATTTATTTCACCTCGCACAAGACATTCATATTTGTATGTCTTCGAAACCTACAACATTGGCCATCTGCTCGGACCATGTGTCATATAAAGCCTCTTTCTGTCCAAATGTTTATGTTTCTTTGTCGGGCATTTTAAAGAAGATCATGAATTTTCCCAAGGGTCTTCACCAAAAGACAGACTTCCTCAACAATTGTAGACATTATTACTGGTGAATAAAAGAAATTTGGCGTGTCTATCATAAGTGCTTGCCACTGGCTATAAATCTCCAATGTTGCAGCAACCACAGATTTGTTCTAGCTTATTCACGCAATTTACGTGACTTAAAGAAGTTCTTCTCACAGCCTCGTTTCCATGCCTTCGAAGTCATGTGACCAACATTCTTCATACAAACTGCCCGAAACAATTAGGAGCATCGATTGTCATAATGTAGCCAAGTTTGGTAATCAACGGTTCATGTCTATGGAAGTTATAAGGAGTTTTATACTCCAGTCTCGTTTTCATGCTACAAGGTCATGTTACCATCAATTAAATAAAAATCTACCAAAGAGGTATCAACTAAGAGCAGCGAATTATATATCACTGGCAAGTTTGGTAAGCAATGGTGTGTGTTTACGGGAGTTATAAGGGATTTTCTATTCCAGCCTCGTTTCCATGCTGGCATGCATATGTCAGCATTTCAGACCCCCTTAAATCCCATCTTAGCAAGTTGCAAGGTTGCCACCAATACTTTTCATGTCTATTAGGTCCCAATGGACATTTCTAGACCAGTGGTTTGCTTTCAGCAGAAAATTCCCACAGGAGTACACTTGCTCCCAGACTAGTTGATCGAGAAGAGTAAGGTCTGGAATGAGTCATGCACCCCTCCCCCAACAAAATAACTAATCTTCCTTTTGCATGACAAACATTGCTCCATAAACGTGTCGTGGTGTGTTCTTGAGTGTCCGAAACTACCAATTTGGCTGTACTCGGATTTTACTGTATTACCAGTCACTACAATTACAAACCTACTTGAGCTCTAAGAGAACCTTCACAAAAGAGGAAGATTTTCACATGTAAAGCCCATTCGATGCATAGGCGCCATGTAAGGACAGTTCTCTTTTTTTTATTTCCAGAATGACGAAAAGAAAGCCAACTCCACTACTAGTTTGGCAGGCAATGTAAGAACCAAGATCAAGAAGAGCAAGGGCATAACCACCAGACGGCTGGATTCAAGAGATATCGCCAGTGAGTCCACAAGAAAGCTTATACCAGACTGCCTGTATTGGCTAATTCGTGTACTCAGTAGCGGAGAATCTGACAATGAGAATCGACCAAGAGAGTGTAGCAACATTTCAGAGAAACGTCAGAGCTGAAGTATTTGTCAAGACATCATCCATTGTTGTACTAAGGGCCGTGTAAAGCTTCCAAAGCACACAGTTTTAGCCACCACCATTCATCATCTGACATCTTCCAAACATCTCATAACACTGTTGATCTTATGATGAGATGCGAGCTGTAGACATAAGTGTTGCATTGGAGGTACTTGCTAATGCAGAGGAATTTGGAACGGTTATTCCTTCAAACATATCACCTGGTATTTTTGTCCAACTCGCTGCAGACATTAACGATACCAATGAGACACTCGATGGAAAGAACACCACGCATGCTACCACCATCGGGATGTACCAAGGAAAGCCGTTTGGTCCAGATCCTCCCAGTTCCTCCTGCAGACCACAGAGTCAAAAGACGGTCCTTGCAGTCAGTGTCCAAGGTGTACGAGATACAAGAGTGTTCAGCACACGATCATAGACCTGCAACATCTGCCTATCTCAACCAAATTGATACCCAGTTGTATAGAGAGAGCAACGATTTGTTCACCAAAGCCAGTCAGATGGATACAATCTGGGCCCTAATGCAGGTACACCCTGTCAGTTTACAAGCCACAGAAGAGCCAACAGATACACAGCAAGCTCCAGGAGTGGCTTCAGTTCGGTTCTCTTTTCAGACATGCCACAACAAAGTAATGTTCGCTACTGCCCCATGATTGATGGTGACTGGACTGATTCTTCTACGTCAACTGCTTCAGGGATCATGTGAGATTGAAGTGCGCATGCGTACTTCAGTGCGGTATGTTGGACGTACTTCAAGGCTGCGTGTGACAGCTCATGAAAAATCGTGGATTTTTCCTTTCTTTTTCCGACTTGTAGTCTGTACAAGGCTGTCACAAAGCCTAACTGCTTCGCAGAAGCACTTAAGAAGTCCCTTGTTGAGGGAAAAGCGATTTTATTGCTGCAAAATTCGCCAATTCTCACAGCGACAAGTTGACCTCGTGCTCGTGGCAGCAATGTCAACACCAGGTGAATGAAAAATGGCTAACGACTCTACAGCACAAGAAAGTAAGAACCAGAAGAGTTCTGGTAGTACCACAGGCAATGCAGGTGCCAATAAGGACGGTCCGTCTCACAAGAATTGTGATGAAAACTCTAACCACTTGCAACCGAGTTCTAACTCAGAGGAAGGAACGGTGGGAAAATCTGCCATCAACGAAGGCAGCGAGCTACTGAAATTCGAATCGATGCTAGCTGCATCAATTACAGACTTGAGATATTATGGCTGGGAAGTTTGACCAGCTAGAAGAGATACTAACTTGGCCCGATATATGGGCCCAAGACACCGAGGAGTATGATGATGCCTAGGCAGACGAGGCAGACGACAATAGCAGTTGTACAGGCGATGCAGACAACGACAGCAGTCGTAGTACCGCTATGGAAACGCCGAGCAAAAAGTCAAAATTGAGTTCTTCTGGCGAGATGGCCAGCAAACAAACGGTGCTCAACAGCATTGCGAAAACAATGCAGATGCAGGAGAACGTTGACCCAGGTATTGATGAGCAATTAGCAAAAATGATCAATCAGTTGTTCAAAAAGGAGAAACCTGGCGTGGAGAAACTGAAGGGAAAGCTAAGTTACATAATTCGACCTGCTAACTGTGACTCCCTAGTTAGAACTAAAGTAGATGAGCTCATTTGGAAGAGGCTCAGGCCGCAAACCCGATTTTTTGACTCTAGAGCTCTAGAGCTCAAGTTGCTCAGACTTGTGTTGTCAAGTCAGTCACAATTTTATCAAAAATGCTAGATAAAGCATTGACTCTTAAAGATAAGTTGCCAGACTTGACCAAATCACCAGATAGCAATCTAGATGATTAGCAGAAGGAACTAGACACTCTTATAAAGGATGGCATGGAGGCAATTGAAACGATGCGTTTTGCCAGCTATGAGGTCAATGGCAGACGCAGAGTGTATAAAACCTGACTTGAATGACGATTACATGTCACTTTTCTCTCCATCAGTGCCCATCAACCAATTCCTTTTTGGTGGTGACACCTCAAAGCGACTAGAGGAGATTGAAAAGACAAAGTTGTCAGGAAAGCTATGGTTCAACAAAGTCCATACTCAAGGCAGGGTCACTACAAGAGTGGTGGCTCAAACAAATTTAGAGGCCATGGCCAACGAACTCAAACTCAGCGACAATTGTTTTATGGCATATAATCCTACGCAGGTGATTAAATAAAGGAGAGACTATCAGGTGACAATATAATAAACTTTATTGTTTGCCGGAAAGAGCAGAGCCGCATCAAGGGAGTGGCGGGGGAGCCGCGACCGAAGTTGGCCCGCCTCCCCCCCGATGCGGCCCACGGGTGGGATGGGTGGGAAAAAGCAACGTGTGTTTGGAACTGGGGACCCCAGCGGCGAACGGAGATGAGGATAGGAAATAACTCCAAATAGTTAATATTCGAGCGAAGCGAAGGATCAATTGCGTGACCTGAGTGACTACAGTGCGCACTAAGGGGGCGAGAAATGTGAAGTTTGGGATCTAGGCACTCGGACCAAGAACCTGCAAACCAGTCATCTGAGCATACTGCACCGAACCCGCGAAAGGAGGCGTCGGTTTGTACATAAACTGGCTGACGAAAGTCTAGCATCATGCTTCGGCCATTATATGCAACGAGGAAGTTTTTCCACCAAAGGATATCTTCACTAAACTCCGAGGATAGGCGAGTGCGATGGGATGGCCGTTTAAGTTTGTTTATACTGTCAACCCGACAAAGAAAGGTGCGACCGCCATGCACGACGTGACAAGCAAAGTTTAATGATCCTGCGAGAGATTGCACTTGACGTTTAGACGCAGAGACTTTAGTGGAAAAAGAGACGTGATAACAGAATTTAGGCGGTCTAACTTGTCGGATGGAAGGCGAACAGACATAGTTGTGGAGTCAAGTTCGATTCCTAAGAAAGTAACGCGTTGACATGGGGAGACCACTTTTTTCCAACTGACATTAAAACCGAGTGAATGAAGCAGATTGATAAGAACCAGGAGACCTTGTTGACATTCAGCTTGTGTTTTGCCAACGATAAGAAAATCATCTAAGTAATTAACAATGGAATGAAAACCGCATCGCGCCATCATCCGGACAATAGCATTAGATACGCGATTAAATATGGCGGGGGCGCACGAAACGCCAAAACAGAGGCGATTGTCGACAAAGTATTCGTAGCGAGAAGGGTCATGCGGACCAAACAACCAGCGGAAGCCTTGGAGTTGACGATGAGCTGGAAATACGGGCACCCATCGCCAGGCAGACTCGATATCAATGACGGCATAAAAACAGTTGTCAGTCGACACTGACACAGCAGTGTCAATTGAGTTCATTCGGAAGGACTCAAGGTCACGCTTGATGTAATCGTTCAGGGACGTTCCAAATGGACGGCTACAATCCGTGATCGGGCGGGATTTACCCGAGTCTTTCTTAGGTACGCGGCCGATAGGATGAATGCATTTCGGCTTAGTGTTTACACGAGAAATGCGGCCAAGAGAGAGTTCATTTAAGAAAAGCTGATCCATTTCCGGTTTAAACTCAGCGCACGTGGCACTAGAATAGTTGTCATTAGCATAGCTGTCAATACACAAGATGTCCGATTTCGGGAGAAGCTTGAATCCCGCACGCAAACCATCAAGAATAAAAGAGCGGTCGGGATCATGTAAAAGTTCGTTTTCCCAAGCGTGGTAATTGAGCGGGCAATCCTCAAGCGGTGGTGAATCAATAAAAGTTGAGTCAGTACAAATAGGGGCAGGGTCTCCATTCGGGTGGGGTAAAAATTGTCATTGTTTTTGAGTACTAGACCCCGCGTTGCCAGGGCATGCCTTCCCTTTGTGTTGTTGAGAACAGTTTATACACACATGCTTGTATCGACAAGACTGTGCATTTGGGCAACCATTGGGGCTAAAGTTCCACCGAAAACAGAACTCAACCTGAGCTGACTGTGAGGCAGCTGACCGTCGGCCATCCGTGGGTGTACTACGCGAACTTTGGGACGGTGTTGGGCGAAGAGCAACAGCGGCATCGAAATATTGTGCGCTCAAATCATCCACGTTGCACCCCCAATTGAACTTTTCGCGCGTTTTTGTTGCCCGGTAGTCCTGATCGAAGGCCAGGATAGCTTTAGTTTGGAAGCGTGTGCCTTTAATAGCGAGGAACTTTAAATATTTGAGATAATCGGACGCCTCCGAGGGGTTTTTGGCCATGAGGGTCTCGAGGATCTTGAAATTAGCCAACATGAATTGCGCAAATGTTAACTGAAGGGGCTTGAGTTGTTTACCGTCTGCGCCATAAATTAGATCTGATGGTAGGAGAGGCTTACCTTCAGAGCTAGCAGAGGTAGTTGAGCTGGAGGCAGCTTGGCTGTCAACTGAAGCCTGAGGTGAAGGTGGCTCACGGCGAGGAGTCGCAGTTTGAAGGGCGGCACAACTGGTGTTGCAGGCTCTGCTAAACCAGCGTCGGGAGCGGTAGACGAGTCTGGAGAGGTAGTCAAGGTGGAGAGAACTCGGCGCAGAATTACTTTGTGGCCCACCACAAGGCGCATATCTGACAAATCTTGTTCCATGATGCCGGAGAAGATGGCTTCGGAAGTTATGGCGTTTTCGGCCAGAATTCCCATAAGGGCGGCCGGTATGTCGTGCTTAAGGCAAAACTTCTCCAGCCAGGGAGACGAATCGCCGGCTTGGTCCGATTTTTTTGAAGATCGTTTGGACTTACAAGGCATAATTAAGCAGAAAATAAAGCGAGCAAAAAGCAACGTGTGTACAGTACAAAGGCGAAGTAAAACTAACTTGAGATAGGACATGTTCCTACGGTAGTCAATGATTAACCAACTGACGCTCCGTATTATAATGCTATTGGACAAAGTCAAATACCTCACCTATAGACAAAAGATGCTTACTATTCAGTACCTATAGCCCCTGAACACCGAAAATACTTACTGTTTCAGTGGAAGGGCAAACTCCTTCAGTATACCTGTGTCCCCAATGGGTTGGCTTGCTGTCCACGTTTGTTTACTAAGTTATTAAAGCCTGTCTATGCTAGCCTAAGACACACAGGAGATGAGATAGTCCCCTATATAGATCACTCCTATTTACAGGGAGACACGGACTGGGAATGCTGGCAAACTGTTAAAAAGACAGCTTTACTCTTACAAGATTTGGGATTCATTATCCACCCTGACAAGTCAGTATTCCTACCAAAAAGAGTATTGACATTCTTAGGGTTTGTCATTAACTCTATTGATATGACAGTTAAACTTACACCAGATAAGGCCAATCGCTTACGTGACACATGCACAAAACTTCTAAATACCCAACACCCTACCATCAGAGATGTTGCACAGGTAATTGGCCTCATGGTTAGCAGTGCCCCTGCAGTAGAACTGTGTATGCTTTTCTACTGAACACTGGAGAATGAAAAAATTGATGCTCTGAAACAAAACCACGGTGATTTTGATGCACAGATGGAGCTGAGGGCCTCAGCTAAATCTGACTTACAATGGTGGATTGATAATATTCAGCAATCTGAAAAGAAAATCTCACCACCCAACCCAGATGCGTAAAACAAGGGTGGGGGGGCAGTGAGAGACCACACTATGGGGGGGTGGGTCGGTGGTCCCCTGCTGAGGCAGAGAAGCATATAAGTGAGCTAGAACTTGAGGCAGTCTTCTTTGCATTGTGTTCACTGTGCGACAATGTTAGAAACAAGCACCTATGCATTTTGTCAGACAACACAACCACCGTTTGTTACATTAATAACATGGGTGGCAGTAAATCCAGAACTTGTAACAAGATTTGGCAATTTGCATTGGAAAGAAATAACTATCTAAGCTCAGCCCATTTGCCAGGGAAGCAAAATATGTTAGCTGACAGATAATCTAGAGTGTTTAATGATCGAACTGAGTGGATGTTGCACCAGGACGTTTTCCAGAAGCTATCCTTGTTATGGGGACCCTTCGAGATTGACTTGTTTGCTTCTAGACTGAACAAACAGGTTTGCACTTATGTATCATGAAAACCTGATCCTGGTGCAACTGCTGTGGATGCATTTTCAATAGTATGGGACAGGAAGTCTTTTTATGCATTTCCACCTTTTTCCCTTATTCATAGATACTTACAAAAGATCACAGCAGACAAGGCAGAGGGTGTGATAATTGTTCCTATGTAGCCCACTCAGACTTATTACCCCAGGCTGATGTCCATGTTGATTCAACTGCCAAAACTGCTACCGAGGAAAGAGAACCTGTTAAGATTGCCCCACTCCGAGAAAACCCAGAAAATGCAGAAATGCAGAAAATGCAGCTGATGGCATGTCTTGTATCTGGGATAGCCTCGAGGCAAAAGGAATTCCGGAAGAAGCAGGCGGAATCATGTTGCAGTCTTGGAGAGAATCAACCAGGAACCAGTATGGCGTCCATCTCAAAAAGTGGACAAACGTTTGCAGTGAGAAACATTGATTCACATGACATATCTGTAAACAATGTTCGAAATTTTCTGACACTTTTGTTTGAGTCGGGGCTCGGACATAGCTCAGTTAATACTGCCCGTTCTGCCTTATCCTCACTCGATTGTGGTAGCCCATGTCCTGTTGGAAACCATTCTCTGATTTGTCGGTTCATGAGAGGGGTCTACATTTCAAGACCAACACAGTCTCGCTATACTACTGTTTGGGATGTTAAAGTTGTGTTATATTATTTTAGACAATGGAAAGACAATAAGGAACTCTCACTTAAAGAACTATCGTTAAAAACTACTACTTTAGTAGCCTTAGTATCAGCACAGAAGGTGCAATCTTTGCACAAACTAGATCTAGACTGTATGACTCAAGAAAATGACAGGATGGCATTTAAATTTGACCTGTTAAAACAAAGTAGGCCGTCTGTCAAGTCTCCCATCATGGAACTGTGTGCTCACTCTGAGAATCCTAAAATTTGCGTTGTCAAAACATTGTCACATTATATTGAAAGAACACAGTCATTTAGAGCACAAGAAACCAAGGTGTTTCTGACTTATCAGAAACCTCATCATGCTGTAAGTGCCAGTACAATTAGTCGTTGGATTAAGTCTATGCTTAAACAAGCTGGAGTTGACACATCTAACTTTGGTGCTCATAGCACTCGAGCTGCCTCCTCTTCTGCAGCTAAACAAGCACGAGTCCCCATCATGGATATACTTAGCACTGGCGGATGGTTCTTAGAACGCACTTTTGCTAGGCATTATAGTGTACCTATTAAAAAGAAAAATACCTTTGCTGAAGCTGTTTGTAACACTTAGGTCAGGATATTGTTTGTTGACTTGTCTGTCAAGCTTCTACAGTTACCTGTGTTGCTGGCATTTGTTAAGGTTACGTGTAGATACACTTACACTAGTCGGGTTGTCATTAAAGAGCTTTACTGTTGCATTGATATCTCCAGCCTGTATTTATCATGGCTTCAAAATCTCACATGATCCCTCAAGCAGATGACGTAGAAGAATTAGAAAATTAAACAAGACTTATCGGGAAGTCGAAGTTTGATTAGGATTCTTCTACGCCATCTTAGGCTTGAGGGGTCAGGTGCCCACCCACGTATTGGCCCTCCCTACGTTACTTATAACGATAAATACTGGCCATAGTCTTTGAAGACTGAAGTACGCATGCGCACTGCAATCTCACCTGATCCCTCAAGCCCAAGATGACGTAGAAGAATCCTAATCGAACTTCGACTTCCAGATAAGTCTTGTTAAATTTTATAATTTTAGCATAGTGTACACTATTTTGAAGCATGCACAGATGATTAGTTCTGCCATGGGGCAAGAGGACATTGTCATCACGTTTGATCTCTTGATATACATGAAGGCGAAACAGATCCAGTGGAGATACCCTGAGGAATTCTCTGATGTTGTTGTACGGATGGGAGGCTTCCATATAGCTCACAATTACCTTTCATTACTTGGCAAGAAATATCTGGACTCCGGTCTTGATGACCTTCTAATAGAGTCCGGTGTTTATGCAGCAGGTTCAACCTCAGCATTGATGAAAGGAAAATCATATAACTGTGGCAAAAGAGCCCACAAACTAGTATCAGAAACTATGTTCCGTCTCATGTGGATGTCCTTTCTAGAATGGTACTCTCGCACTACAGATAAAGAGAGTCATTCAGAGTATCACCGATGCAGTAAATATGATCAAGCAGAAAAGCAACATGCCTGAGAGAGTAGTGCTTCTGTTCGGTCTCAATGAACAGAAGAACGATTCCATAGTTTGTATTCAAGGAAAGTTGCAGTTTCTGCTAAGATCCATGTTGCTCCTGCCAAACCAAGAACATGTAACAGACACAGAAGAATCCTCTTGGGCCTTTAGCAGCTTTTTTTACTGAGATTTCAATATCAGTTGAAATAATTGTGAAAGTCACCGCTTTGTCCTGTATCAGCTTGACACAGAAAACCAGCATTTCAGAGTTTCTTAATTTTATTTCCATTGAAATCTTGAATTGAAATCTTGAATTGAAGAACCGATAGAGAACATGAACTGTGTCCAATTTAGGAAAATACTGCCAGAGGAAAATGCTAAAAATATATATTTTTTTAATTTCCGTTAAAATGCTAAAAATAGCATTTCCAGGTGTCTAGACTCGCAAAATTTCCTGGGGGGGGGGGCATTCCCCCAGACCCCCTAGAAAATAACGCCTCTGGCGCTAAGTTTAGTTGCCTCGCCTGCCGCTCAATCCTAGCTATCGCCCTGCAACTTGGCATTCACATTTAACAAAAATTTAGAAAGCTTCTAAAAATTCTGGTACCAATATGGGGAAACTTGTCAAAAAGTTTTGAAGGCACTCTACTATGGAAGTCAAATTGGTACCAGAATTTTGTTTCATGAGCGTGGCATAAATTGATTTTAACTCATAAGACTATTTTAGTACCAAATGAATAATTTTAAAACTTCCTGTCATATTTTTTCAGTTAAATACCCTAAAAGGTACCCCATTAATTCTTACGGTGGTCAGAACAATGGTAGACATAAAAACCCCCAAAAAACAACATAATATATATATAGTTAGCCTTAGCCTAACAGCGTTGCCCTTTGAAGAACCTCCAAACAAGCTTAACCAAAATGAAACTTAACTTAGGTGAAAGGTTGCAAGCACAAGGATTAAGATTGACGACCAGGCTATTTTTCAATTTTAGCAATTCTCAAAAACAGTATTACCCGACCGTCTGCACAGTACATTTAGACCGTACAAAAGTTCACAAAAACAACTTTTTCTCGGTCTAGAATAACTATTACGACTATTTTCTGAATAAAATACAATTGCTTGTCAAAAAACGCCTGAGAAACTGATTTGGAAATCAAAATTGCAAAAATAAACAAACATATTTGCATAAGGCCACGCGAGTATAAAATATAAGTTTTGTTTTGTTTACATAAAATCACTTTTCAATCTATGTAATGAATGAACAAACACATAAAAATGGACAACACAACCTGCTTTCGAAAAATTTTATTCAAATCTCCATTAGTTTATGTTTAAAAGCAAAACGCGTACAATTTAATTATAGCTCATCCAGTTTAAGCTTTCTTCGATGAAATTCAAGAGATCGATACAACTTAATTTAAGCACGTTTTAAAATCAATTCTCGAAAACTAACAATAACACTAATAAAAAGTCACTCACAGATTGATATCAACATAAATTCTCATCGAAAACTGTAATCTGTTTTACCTTTAAGTTCCTCGCTTGCTTGGAAATTCAAATCTCCGCTTCTGGTTCTGAAATCCGTAGAAAACAAACATCTCCCGCATTGATAATAACATAATACATGAAGTTCCTCGAAGGAAGATTTTATCCCTGGCCACGCGAGTATAAAATCTAAGTTTTGTTTTGTTTACATAAAATCACTTTTCAATCTATGTAATGAATGAACAAACACATAAAAATGGACAACACAACCTTCTTTCGAAAAATTTTATTCAAATCTCCATTAGTTTATGTTTAAAAGCAAAACGCGTACCATTTAATTATATAGCGCATCGAGGCCGAGCCGTGTCTTCGATGAAATTAAGGAAATTAGTACAACTGAATTTAAGCTACACGTTTATAAACAATTCTCCAAAACTAACGAGAACACAAACAAAAAGTCAATCACAGATTGAAATCAAGATAAATTCCCATCAAAAAATGTAATTTGTTTTACCTTAAGTCCCTCTGGCGACTACTGTACTTGGAAATTCTTTAAATCTCCGCTTTGGTGCTGAAATCCGTATTAAAACAAAGCCATCTCTTCGCATTGTTCCTCGAAGCAAGATTTTTATCCCTGAAAGCTCTTCTTTATCCACTAAAGCGGCTTCCGAGTATCCCTTAATTAGTATCCTGTCTTGAGTAGCAAACCGCAAAAAAATGTTGGGTGATAACCACTTTCATTCTCCGCTAAAAACAACAAAAAAATCTTGCAACGGCTGAATTGTTTACCGAGCTGACGGCTATGTACCCGCGTGAAAAAGAAAGCCTCAAAGATCTCGGATGTTTTGTGGCGTCATACGCGCATGTTTTGCGACGTCATACGCGCCAGCGAGCTAGCCCAACGTATATGGCGGGCATTTGGCGGGCAGACAACGCGCCCGCGAAACATTCCACTAGCCATGACCATGAAAAATGACGGGCATAGGTTCTGAGTATGGTCCTCCCGGGCCGAAGAAAATTATGGGGAATATTGCCAATTTTCAAAAGACACCCTAATCTCTAATATGAAAGCCAAATTGGTACCAAAATTTTGTTTCATAATAATTCTTACAGTGGTCATTAAAATTTTAGCATCCAAGTGTGGTTCCTACTCTATCCCTAAAAGTTACAATGAACACCTCTGTCACTTGGAACAAGGTTGATTAATGGCGGCCATAAATTCTCATAAATAAAAGTTAAATAAAATGACTTCTGATGTTCGTAATGGATTGAAATTTGGCAAGATGAGTAAGAAAGTCTAATAGTACACGCAAATGTATAAAGATGTTAAAAAAAAATGAAAATCAAAAATTTGATCATAGGTGCACTTTAAAGACATTCAGACAAGCAGCTTGAATGCGGTGAATTGTTGCAAAAAAAAACAAATAAATAAATAAAGGTTACAACATTAAAATCAGAGGATGGCAGACCAATTATTTATCTTGTGATCAAGTGAAAAATGATTTCTGCTGCAAATCCAACATGGCACATTGCATAAAGCTTAATAGTGGTTATCATATCTTGGTCTCTTGATTGACACATCAAATCATTATGCCCAAACTTGACAGAGAGAAAATCAGGGGACTGGGGTAAATAATGTGTGACAAAATCCCGTTAATGTTGATTTTTTATCATATTTTTTTGAAATTAATTATCCGACAATGACCAATCAGATTGACCGATTTCATTGAAATGAATATGATTAATTCCTCAACTGCAATTAAATTATGCCGTTGTCTTGCCTAAATTTTACACAAACCATCAGTGATAGCCTGCTAGGAGCATTCGCGTGAGAGCATGACTTACTTTGAGAAATTTCATACTGATGATATAAATCTATCCCACATCAAGACAGAAGCGCTGATTGGCCAACTTGATAATTTTACATAATTATACTTTAAATTATGCAGTGTTGTAACTCAATCGCCAGTTGTGAAGATCAATCTTGTTGGTTGTTAGAAACTGTTCGACTCTGTGTTCAATCTAGATTTGTCCTACGAGTTTAATGTTTTGACGTTACAAGCAAGTCAGTTTCAGGCTTTTTATAGTTTTATCTGCGGTGAAGAGGTTTTTCTACTTTTGTCAATTTACAGACCAGATATGGCAAGTTGCTGATATTGCAAATGGCACCACTCGTGCATGTCTGAATGAACATTCATCGGCAATACACGGGAAGAAAAATCCCGTAATTATCATCATCAGTCTGCTTTTAGCGGAAAGACTACCTTTAGACTCATGGCATCACAATGGCCAAGGTTAAAAATCGCAGTTTCTTTCGCCAATATTTTCACGGCAAAGATGGAAACAGAAACTGATTAAACCATTACGCGCAAGGAAATGTTATCCTTTGTAACACAATACAACCCTGTGTGCCTTCATCCTCATGGACAAATGAATCACAATCTTTGCTTAGATGGATCTATAAAGAACATCCCCTTATTTCATACAAAAGGGGTAGATTTTTAAAAGACATACTGATCAGGGCTAAACTGTAAAAATCAAACTAACTTAAAACCCAGTGAGCAAAGGTCACAACAATCACGCCAGGCGCTAGTTGGATTTGTGATGGGCCTGTCAACACCTTTTATTTCATTTGGTTTCACTGCATGCACATTATGGAAGGTTCATAATTTATGTAGAGGGGGGCTATGTCAATTTCAGATTTTTTCCTTTGCAATTTTTGGAAGCCCCCTATTATTTGTTGTGTTTTTTCCTGCCCCCCCCCCCCCCCTCATTACATATCCCACAACCATGGGCAAAATACCATGAACCCCCCCCCACTCCCCTTCCATTACCACCACCACTCCCACCACCAAAAAAATATCCTGATGACAGTAGATAGTGAGTGTGGGAGTCAATGAGAGTGATAGAAGTAACACTGAACTTCCATCATCACCAGCTAAAAGAAGGTGGAGTGAGTGCCATAAGTTTTGCATTTCGTTGAGTCTTGTACAAGTTGGCACATTTTGAGGCCATCTAGCTTCACCACCAATTGGAATATAAACTTTAGAACAGACTCTTCCTCCGCAGAGGCTCCCACTTACAAAGTCACCATCTTCGTCCTCGTATCGAATTCGTATCGCGCTGTATTTCAAACTATTGCATCGTTTTCGTATATCTTCAACCAGGTCACAGAATGAGTATTTTTTTACCACCCAACCTGATATCTCTGCCTCTACATTGACTTTTACGAACTTTTCGGGCCCGTATTCGACTTTCACGTTGTATTTCTTGTTCAATTCTCGAACTCTTCAGAGTGTGAGTCCCTTTAGAGGGCGGGAACAACTTGTCAAATGCCACGATGACTGGATTTTGATTGGCTTTGACGAATGCAACTTCATTGTTAATCAATCAAAAAAGTGTCAAAAATCTTGTCTGGTGGACACGGTAGCGTGCCTCGCACTGTAAAACCTGCAAAAAGCTACTTATACTGCAGGTGAATCAACGATTCCACCGCACAAAGCAAAACAATCATGATAACAGGCAATGTCAGTCTTTCATATCAAAATATCTAAATAAATCCATCATTTTCACAGTTTTAATGGTCAGACAGTCTTGGTTTTCGACTTAGTCTTAAGTCTCACATCTCCAGCTTTTAAGTTTCTGTTAATTGACAACTGGAGAGATGAACATGAAGAGTTATGCAGTGCTCTAGGCCTACAGCTGCAGTAACAGTCATATTATTCATCTATACCTTGACTGAGCTAGTGTAACTGTGACCTTTTCTGGTATGAAATATAAAAGGCTACCTCTCACTGTTAACAGAACAACTCGAACAAAAACTATTTATCTTTTAGAATCACACACACATAACAAATATACTAGCAGTATTAAAAGAAAACCAGCAAAGCAGAATCAATACTCACACCCTGGGAGTTGGGTGGACTCCCATATAAAAATGCCAGGGATGCTCGTCAAAAAGGTTAAAAAACACCCTACCAGGGTGTTTGATAAGTGTGGCTCAATATATTTTTAACCCTAAGAAATGCTAATTTTAAACAACACAAGACATATTCTCATATCTTTTCAGCTCAATACTCTAAAAGATACTGCGATAATCTACAACTTTTGACCTTTAAAAGGTACAACAAGCACCCCCTTCATTTTCACATTGCTGTCCTTCCCAGCAGCTGCAGTAACACAATCTTATCCATTTATACTTTGAGCCAATGTAAGTGAGATTTTATTGCCCAATGAGGGGAGAGAGGGGTACTCTGATTTGAAGTTATGAGGATGACGTGTAAAGGAGTTATTATTTTGAGGTTTGAAAACTTTGAATCCCAAGAGTTTTTTAGATAAGAACATTTTGAATGAGGTGGCTTAAGTGAAGCATTTTTATTGCATATTTATTATATATTCAAAATAATACAAAGATTCATGGTAAAGAACTTTTGCCGTGTGTAATAATTACCCACAGAGTACAACCAAACTTGTTATAATATCATTTATTCTCTTTT
This sequence comes from Cladopsammia gracilis, assembly GCA_022457155.1. Lineage (NCBI taxonomy): Eukaryota > Metazoa > Cnidaria > Anthozoa > Scleractinia > Dendrophylliidae > Cladopsammia > Cladopsammia gracilis. Next base: position 771,695 of record JAJGOT010000112.1, read on the forward strand.
CCCAGTAATTATTAAAGTTTGAAAATTGAGCATTGCATTTTTGGAGGTTGATTTTGGTTCACGGAATTATTGGGTTTTGCTAAAAGCTTTAAAGATTTTTTTGAAAAATGATTTTTGCCCCTATTAGCAGATCCTTGTCACTTTAAATCTGGACACTACGCCCTGCTGGGCCTTATTAATTTATTGTCACTATCAACAGACATCTCACGAACAAAAATTATCTGTCTTTTTTATGACACAGATGACAAATATCCCATGAGTGCTACATCATCCGAGACTTATGCTGCACAGCACCCTGCACATTTTAGTCAATCTACATATCTTCAGGGTCAATGTAAGTGTGTTGTTAATTACATGTAATTGATTTCAGGTATAAAGTAAAAAAGCTACATCTCACTGTTAACAGAATAACTCTTGAACAAAAAGTATCTGTCTTTTTTATGACACAGATGACAAATATCCATGAGTGCTATAACATCATCGGAGACTTATGCTGCACAGCACCCTGCACATTTTCGTCAATCTACGTATCTTCAGGGTCAATGTAAGTGTGTTGTTAATTACATGACATGGCAAATCAATTTTATAATGTGTGGGTTGCTGTCATGGACTCCTGCACAAGACCAAAGAAACTCATCTGTATGTTGACACGTAGACAAGACATGGAGAAAGGAGCTACGAAAGAAGGTGGCAGGATTTCAACTGGAGGCTGAAATTTACATTTGTCCCCAAATGTTACAAGACAAGTCAACTAAGGAAAAGGGTGTGACCAGAGAATACGACAGAATGAACTTTCCAATTGACTGTCGCCCCCTTGATAAACAGGGTGCACAATTTACACGTAGTTCCTAGTAAAACGTTTATCTTTCTGGCTGTACCAGTACAAGGACTAGTAAAAACAAAAATAGGCAACTCACAATAGTCAATATTATATTGAGCCCTTCAGATACAAATACTAAAAAACAATGAAACTTCAATACAACCCACAATTGTACTTCAAAATTCTACACCATTTTTAATTTCATTTTCATTTGTCCCCAAATGTTACAAGACAAGTCACCTAAGGAAAAGGGTGTGACCAGAGAAGGCGACAGAATGAACTTTCCAATTGAATGTTGCCCCCTTGATAAACAGGGTGCAAAATTTACACAAGCCATAGTTGATTGATTGCAGAAATGTGTTACTGAACTTTGACCATGTTATACATACATTTATTTAAAATACATACATGCATATACCCATACATAAATTTCATTCCATCTCAAATTTACAGAGTAGATGAATAATCTAATGAGGATATTTCTTCATTTCTACATTTAATAAGTAAATTCCACTTTTGTCATTTCTTAGCTCATGTACTCGACTATACTTGGTGTTAAAATAAATTTTTTAATTCTAAAACATGGCCGTAGTTAGAGCAGTAATGAACAAACGAAATTTCAGCTGATTACAGATGACTTTTGATCATTTGTTCTTTTTTATTTATTCCCTAGCTAAGTATGATGTGCTTCGATTCATTGTTAAACCCAGCACCCTCAGTTCTCTGATTGCCACAGGTAAATCGATCACAACTGCTGACATGAATGACGAGGAGTTGACTGGGCAACTCTTAGCTTCAGATGACAAGCTGCAGCCAAGTCAAACGATACTTCTCAAAAGATGCTTGGAACACTCTACAAGCAGCAGATAAAACTCAGGAAAACAGTAACACTTTCGTGAACTTCAGTCGAAGGCTCTTATTTGTAATGCACATGTAATCGCGATCGGCTTCTCCCAAGGGGTTGACTCCCGAAACAATCAGGGGAATATGTCGGGGAATATGCAACGTTCATGATAAAGGGATGCAAATTCCAAGCTGGTCCAAATACAGCTCAGTTGATAACTTAAAAGCAAACTGATATGAACAACTGATATAAAAGTATTATAAAGCCTGGTTCACACTAGCGACATGACATAACGAGCGACATAATAACATAATGACATAAGAAGCTTATGTCAGTAATGTGAACACCGACATAACGATAAAAGACTTAAAAGATGGCGGACGCGACCCTTCTTTTTGCGTTTGCTGTCATTTTGTTTGTTTTACTGGGACTGCGATGACGACGCCGTCAACGGAGACTTCAAGCCAAGAAATCTGCTGCAGGAAAAGAATGGGTGCGTCCTATCTTCCATGACGAAACTAGAAGGGCACATGGCCAGTAGCATAACCTTGTCAGGGAGCATTGTTTGGGTGACGGAATATTATTTCAGGTAAACATTCCAGATCATTTGCGACCTCTTGTGATATCCCAATCTTTTGATATGATGGTTTTTCACAATCATGGTCGCCATGTTGAAGTTTACAGTTTGTGCCTGAGGTGGACTAGGTTCGAGAATTTTTGCGACGCTCTGATTGGTTCATTTTCATGTCGTTATGTCAGAAGTTGTTCACTTGTTTTAGCAGAAACATAACGTCACAACGACATAAACATAACGACATAAGGAAAAGATCAGTTTTTTCCTTATGTCGTTATGTCTATGTCCTTATGCTGCTGACATGTCGTTATGTCGGCATGCTTATGTCATTATGTCGTTATGTCACTAGTGTGAACCAGGCTTAACGTATCAAAAAGCTACTGGAATGATGATTGGTGATGAAATAATCTTTTGCCACAAAAATAGATTTCTAATTTTGGAAACATAATATTTATCTATATTGCGGACTTAAATTATACTGCGCTCCTTTTCAGGAAAGAATAACTGATCGATTAGTTGCATCATCAATATCTTATGTAATTTCATGTTTTGATGCCAGGAATGTGTTGTCACTTTCAATTATTTTAATACCGTTAATGCACTTCAATCAGCTGGACGTGCTCCTCCTGTAAGCAAACTGAATTCAAATAGATGATCACTTGTGACCACTGTGAAAGCTGGTATCACTGGTATGTTAATATCATGTTTTACAAGTCAAGTAATGCAATTATTTTATGGGATTCGTTGTGTTGGGGTAACAGAAGAACCGGGATCGTGGTTATGCCACAGTTGTGATATTACCGAGAAATAATTGGACTAATTTGATTCCTTCCGAGGCTCTGAAGTCCACATGAGACAGCATTTACTTTAAGGTGGCTCCATTGTAATTTTGGGCGTACTCATCTATGACAAACTATGGATCATAACTTTTTCAGCGTTAATGCAATAATTATAAAATTTTCGGAAAACATAAAGCAGTTTGATTTTACTGGGAAACAATACGTTTTGCAATATTAGAGCTTGAATAGACCCCTCTTTTAAACAAAATCGCACACAGTGAAATATTTTGCTGTTAGATTTCTCTTAAATTTCTGGTGCCAGCTTATATTGATTTAATACACACCATTCAGCAAAATCGGTGACGCAGAAGTGTGGAGGCATCAAGCCCATCTAAATTCAGCCCTGGAATTCTCTGGAAATCTTTTATACTTGCTCTTTTACAAAAAGAAGTAACGAACCCGAATTTCCGGCAGAAGCTTTCCTAACACTTGCTAACACCAAGCTCAAATCCTGGTGGCGCCTGTATCCTTTTTCAGCGACTAAGAAATGTGTGCTCTCGATTTTGCCAGTGCATTGATAGGTTCACTTACCTGCTTCCAAAAATATACTACCGCGACAGATCTTCTGGTATAATTAGTGTTTGGCGGCTCAAGTGGATTAATTCTCGAATTAAAACGTATCATTAAAAGCAGTCGCTGGCATTACGCATGGCTTCAATTATATGCCCTAGGTTTGGGGTGGTTCAGAATCAAAAACATTTTCTGGCAGAAGTAACATGGTGTTTTCTGTTGACTTTTGTATTTTGATTTGATTTTTGGGTTGTTGCCTCTGTAAAAGCAGCACTTGAACAAATCATAAGTACTGAATTGGAAATGTGAATTTTTAAATAATTTCAATAGTTACTACTGCTGATGGATATCCGGGAGTGCCGTTTACTTGAAAGTTCCAGTTATGTTTCATGTGTGTTTCAATAAATGCGATAAACCCCCCCAGATATTCGTATTAACATTTTTGATATTCAAAAATCCTACATAATTTTCAATTTTGGTACTCCAACAGTGTTTCTTTTCATGGTAACAAGAAATAGGAATTTATATGGAAACTTTGAGATCGTTTATCCCTTGAAGAGTGATACAAAATAAAAAATTTTCGAGATGGTGCCTTATGGGGTAGTCCTTTTAGAGGGTGGGGGGGTGGTGGGGTGCATTTGACATACCTTATCAGGTTGATGCTGATGGGAATTCAACTAATCCTTGTTTCTTATAAAATAGTAATTTAAAAAAACTTATTACATTTTGCGTCAACACGTTACAAATTGCGTAGACTAACGATTATTACAAAATGCTGCAACCCTTCTTACAAAATGCGTTGTTTACATTTATTACAAAAAGGTGCAATTGCTTTACAAAATGCTCGAACTGATCTCGAACTTTATACCGATGTGGCAAGGACGGTAGGGTTTGCGGGATATTTCCGGGGTAAATGGTTTCAAGGGAAGTGGCCGTCCCACCTTCGCATAAACAAAGGCCTCAGTATCAGCATTGAATGGCAGGAACTATTTCCCATTGTGGTTGCCTGTGCCATATGGCAGCCCCATTTTGCCGTGAAGTGCCTACAGTTCTGGTGTGACAATGAAACAGTGGTTTGGATAATTAATTAATTCAGGGCATTCCAAGGCCCCCACATCATGGACTTGGTACAATATTTAGTCCTCCTGTCCATGAAGCACAACTTCCTTATTAGAGCTCAGCACGTTCCTGAGGTTTCTAATGCTATCGCTGACTCCCTCTCCCGTTTTCAGATGCAGCATTTCAGGGACCTAGCTCCCCACGCAGACCCTCACCCCTGCACCATCCCGCCTTCCCTTCTGACCATTTGAAGGATGAGGTTGTTATGTACGCCAACTGGGGACTTGCGTCAAACACAAGCCGCTCTTACAGCTCTGGGGAAAATAGGTTCACTCAATGTTGTTTAATGAATTGCGTAGTACCTGATCAGGGTGACATTCTACCCGCCTCTGAAGGAACATATTTCGCTTCATATTTAGCCAGGTTGGTCTGCATTGGTACTATAAAACTATACCTTGCTGCCGTGCATTATCTCTACATAAGCTGTGGGCACAGAGACCCGCTACAGAGTAAATTACTTTTAAAAAAGGTTATCAGGGGTATTCTTCACTACCAAGGGCAAACTTGGATTTTGCGGCAACCTGTTACGCCCCATGTTCTGTTAGCCATACGTCTTATCCTCCAGGGCTGGCTGGGTACCAATGATTTCACTATGGTCTGGGCAGCTTTTACTTTAACATTTTTTGGTTTTCTTCGCGGCAGCAAATTTATGTACCAAGGGGTTAACTGCTTTAGATCTCAATCCGAACTCTCTAAAGATGCTATGTCTTCTTACCCCGTTTGGCTAGCCCCTTTTTTTACCATTAAGGCCTCTAAGACATTGTTTGCGGCAGGGTAACACTCTTGTTATCGCCCGTTCTTCGGCTTTGCTATGCACTATTACCGCTATGCAAGAATTTTTTCTAGCCGTTAGGCCATTACCGGGGCGTCTGTTCTCTTTCCAATCTGGTCGGCTCCTGACCAGATCCGCTGTAACAAGCTTTCTGAGGGATGCCACTCACTCCGTGGGACTCCCTTACAAGTGCTTAAAGGGTCATAGTTTCGGTATCGGAGCAGCCTCCACAGCGGGAGACTGTACCTTTCCAAACAAGCTCAGTGACTGGTTAACGAAACAATAGGTTAAACAACAGAAACAATAGCCCTACACCTAAACACAGTCGAAGCTACTGTACTACGGGGCCAATAAAAATAGAGGTCTGGAAGAGCTACAGTACTACTCTCCACAGCGGCTGCTGCAGGTTTGCCAGACTGGTTGATAAAAGTCCAAGGTAGATAGTCTACGTAGCAAGCGTTCCCGTATGAACAAATTTTTCTGCATTCTGGCTGCGCTAAAATTTTTGCAAGAGCAAAAAATCGGAGGACGGGGGTGGGAGTGGGGAGATGAGGGAATGCTTGCCTGCAAACCCCACGATTTTGAAAAACGCCCACCGATTGTCACAGTTGATTTCACTCGCCGATTGACAGCTTGTCAACAAAATAGCCAATTACAGATTACTAGATGTAGAATTTAGTGAACGGTTGAAATCTCTTCACTGAATTCATGGAATCAATAAACCTTCTCCCCATTTCAAAACAATGCCAACTTAAATAAGAAGAAATGTCCGATTATATGACCCTCCACAGGATTTCATGTACTAAGGTGATGACACGCACACGGTGCGTTAGCATGCTGGGACACGATACGCTAATCGTGTCAAGAGTTCTCATGCGCATATTTAAAAAGAAAAACAAGTCACCGTGTTCCGTGTCAATATTGTTCTTACCTGCTTAACATGCAAAAGCTTTGTTTTCCTGGCACGGTAAAGCTTTGTTTTCTTGACACGGTAAAGCTCTGACATGGTACACTGCTTGGCTTCCCCGGCATGCTACATAATTTTTCTCATAGTGGTATCACGATGATCGCTGGCAGCCGATATAACAGAAGTGAAATTCAGTTTGACGACGTCTTGATTTTCTAACAAAAAGTACAGTCAACCAGTAAGCATAATAAAGATCAGTGGTCTGATTAAAAGATACTCTTGAAGTCTTCAGTCCTAGGCTGTAATTCTTTCGAACTATGTTGTTTGAGAGTTCGAGAGAGTCGAGTCGGATATGTTCGTTTTTCGCGATGGCTATTCATATGGCACCCGTCGCGTACTTCGATTTGCTATTCGTACAAGAGTCCAATTAAACTTTTGACAATTTTCGATGTTATACTTATCTTTTGTTAGTCCACAATGTTAAATGTTCGTTTTGCTGAACGAAGCGCTTCTGGTAAGTGATGTTGACTTGCCTCAGACTAATTTGCTGAGTCTCTGTATCCAATCCATAATATTGTATGTTTGTTTAGATTCACGAAGCGCTTCTTGTAAGCGATGTTTATTCTGCTACGCGAAGGAATCTCGTAAAAATTTCTAAGTGTCACGAAATGATTCCCTCGCTTAGTATACAGTGACTCAGCAAATTAATCTAAGCCAAATCAACATTGCTTACCAGAAGCGCTTCGTAAAACTAAATGAACATTTTTTTAATATTGTGGACCAACAAAAGTGAAGGATAACATCGAAAATTGTTGAACGTTTAGGACTCCCGTATGAATAGCAAATCGAAGTCCGCGTACAGGTGCCGTACGAATAGCCACTGCGTTCATCGTAACCGTTTGTTTTAGCCCCCAACACCCGTCCTCACAGGATTTTTGCACTCTCCTCAGGTTTCGCTCGCCACGAGAAACCAAAACCTTCACTAATCACAAAAAAATAAGGCAAACAGGAACTCAAACAAAATATTATTTTGACACTATTATTATCTGCCATTCTCCTTGTTCAAGCCCCCTCAGCCAACTATTCTCCCCAGAGGAGCATTGTGTGACGACACAAATAACGGCTAGCCGTTATTTGTGGCTGCGTAGGAGACTACACCTCTTGTCTTGTTTCCATGGTGATGCGTTACGTACATATTGTCCTTTTGTTTTAAACAATCTTAAACAGCTTGATCTTTGATATTTTATATTTATAACTAAACATGGCGTGCGATGAAGACTTTACGATCTTTTCAGATAGTGCAGAGTATTCATCAGAAGACGATAGACGATAGTGACAGAGAAACGTACGAGGATAAAGGCAATATGGCATTTGAGTATTCGGAAGCAGAGGTTTTGGAGAGGTCAAAAGTAGAAGCGTTTATCAAGGAAACATGTGGATGTCAGTCGGCAGAACAAGAAAAAACCATGTAGTTCCAACATAAGCAATGACGAATTTATTGACTGCCGAAACAACTGTATGGAACTATCATCCACTGAACTCGACATGGTGGTACTCAGGACTATTCACAGTTGTATAAACCGTAGTGATACTAACACATCTGGAAGACTCAAAACAATGTGAAAGAGAATGAGAATCCCGTTTTTCTACCACGGACAACGAATCTGTCGGAACACCTTGTTTCTGCACCGTATTAGTCGTGAAAGATTTTACAGCCTTCTGAAACATTATGCGAAGAACGGTCTGTCGGTGCGAATACATGGAAACAACAAATGGTTGCAGAGTTCTACGTCTTCGCTGGAAACAATAGAGAATGTTGTTAAGTTTATTAGCAATGTCGCTGAAAAGCAAGACCTCCTACCTGGACATGTTCCTAATTTTAAGCGAGTTGACGTCAAACTGCTACCATCCACCATCACGAAACATAGTCTTTGGAAAACCTACCAAGATGTCTGCAACAATGACCGTCGAGTTTCAGTGGGGTATTCTAAATTTTGCGATTTATGGAACCAGCTTTGTCCATTCATTATAATTATGCGGCCAGCAACAGATCTCTGTTGGACTTGTCAGAAGAACAACAATCGAATTCACAAATCAGCAAATCTTCCAGAAACACAAAAAGATGAAACCGTAAAGGCACAAGAACAACACCTGCGTGTGACGTCTGGAGAAAGGACTTTCTACAAAACCTGCTGTAGAGAAAGCAAGGATAGTCTCACAGCTCGCTTAAGAAACATTGACTTTAGTAAAGAGCGCGAACCGTGCAGCCATGCTGGAACAGTGCATTACTCATACGATTATGCTCAACAACTGCATTATCTGGCAAACCGTTATCAACCTGGGCCTATTTACTTTAAAACTCCACGGACAAGTTAACTATTTAATTGATGAAAACGTACTGGGAAAGGAGCTAATGCCACGATATCGTATGTACACCATTTCTTTGCCCGCCACGGAGTAGGTGAAACTGAAGCCCAAATGCACGCAGATAATTGTGGTGCACAGAACAAGAACAATCTTTTCATCTGGTATTATCTTTACCGTATTATGACTGGGCTCCATCGCACCATCGAATACAACTTCCTTTTAGCTAGGCACACAAAATTTTCTCCAGATTGGTGTTTTGGATTGGTCAAGCAAAAAACACGTCCCATTTTCATATCATCACTGTTTGACATTGCTAGGGCCGTAGAAGAATCGGCATCAGTCAATTTTTCAGAGTTAGTGGGAATGCACAATGGAGCCGTTCTGGTCGTGACGTACGACTGGATGACTTATCTTGAACAGTATTTCAAAAAGCTACCCCGTCTAAAAGACTACCATCACTTCCGATTTCATAGGGACCACCCAGGCACAGTTTTTTGTAAGGAACATTCGGATTTGGAGGAAACGGCAATCATTATTTTACGGAATGAAGAGAATTTGCCAGAGCAAGGTCAACTGCCTCCAATTATAACCCCTAAAGGCATGAGCCACAAACGTTCTGATTATCTTTTTAAAGAAATCAGAGAATTTCGTCGCATAGGAACTGAGGACATTGTTGCTCTGCAACCCAAATTAGTAAACATTTGTTTCTGCATCAGTTGTAGTGACTCTTGAAGATGGAACAAAATAAGGCCATAAGTTTTAACAATGTTAACCTTCATTACAAATGTATTAATACAAATGTGTATTGCGGTATGTGCCGAACTTTGCGCTACAGTGTATCTTAGTTTATAAATTAACATTGCTTGCTTGTGTGTGTGCACGCACTCTACACACACAGAAAATGTAAAAATAAAAATAAAAAACCTGTGGTTTTCGATTTTTTCCCTTAAAACAATTTCATAACTGCTTTTCAAATCAGTTATAACTCAAAGGAAAAGAGCTTGCCTATCGAGTTAAATGGTCGTGTTGATTGCATCTTTGTAATTAACTGATTTCAAATTGCGTGGTACAATCATTGCAGTAGAATAATAATAACTGTCATGGGTTACGCACAGCGGGTACTGTTTGAGTTATCGAAGGCTAAATGTATCGAGTTGACGATATGTTCAAGTAATTAGGGGTCAATATATCTAGATTTTACCCTTGTTTCGCACAAAAATAAATAAAATTTACCATATTATTGATTAGCAAATGACTCGCGTTATTTTATGTTACTAAGTCATGACCAGTAAGAACCCACAAAACAGAAAATGTCCAACCTGTCAAAAGTAAAAAGGTCTAAAAAGGCTACTGCAAAAATTTTACGCTATACGTCACAAAATCTTTATTGACACTAAAATCATTCAACTCTGAACTAGCATAATTATAATAGCGTGTGTATACATTCTAAGGCCCAAGTCAAATGCCATACTTCACATGAGCCGAACTCAATTGAGTTCGGCTCATGTGAAGTTCGGCGTTTGACTCAGTTAAGTTCGACTGATTGTATTTGGATCGTGTGGGCGTTTGACCTTAGCCTAAAGTGCGCGAGAGATTTAAACAGCGCCGCGAAGCAGCCCGCTAAATGTGACTTTCAATCTATTGTTTACTCTTTCTATTCAGTTCATTTTAAAACTCCACTGGATTGACAAAATTAATGACAAGAAATAATTTTTGGGCATCTATTTATTTCGTTAAAATGTCCAGGGAAAATGCTTGTACCTAAAGGCGCGTGTTTACATTCTGAAGTGCGCGAGACATTTAAACAGCGCCGCAAAGTGACTTTCAATCTATTGTTTATTTTAAAACTCCACTAGATTAAAGCCGTATGAACAGTTAGTTATAAGTTTTTTACCCAAAAAAACAAAAGGGATTAGAGGAGGATTAAAGGAGATGTGATGAAAGTTGGCGAAGTCTATGTATAAAATCCAACTTCGATGTGCAAATTCTAGCATATCTCAACAATTGAGATATATAAACACCATAGGCCGGATTGGCGGGAACCAGCTGTCCGTATGAGTCACATATTAGTCACGTTTATTTTCTCTTTATCGTACGCGTGAACGAACCGAAAAAGCATACTAGCTCGTTTAATAAACGTAAGGTTGCATAAGGTAAAATTGTATGTAAAAGGAGCTGTTTTTTTTCTAGGTTCAGCTGCTTAATGAATTCTTGGCAGAGCAAGATCACAGGCGAAAGGCTCAACGACTCAGAAATCGAGAGGAAATCGAAATGGTACAGTCCTCGAAACCTTACATAGATGGACAGAAAGCCATGGTTCAGGTATCTCAAGGAAAGCAGCTGACTGCACTTGAGTTCACAACAGCAAGGGACCTGCACCCGTCCCAGCGCTCTAACTAACGCATTGCTGGAAGACTACCAGACATCTACCTCAGACGACAGGAAAAAATTATCCTTGTTCCCAAGCATAACAGGTCTAAGGATGGTCCAGCAATGCTTGGGATGAATGATGAACTGCAACACCTAATGGGTATTTTTGTCAAGTACATAAGACCCCAGTTTGCCCAGCCGAACGAAAAAAAGTTATTTGTCAAAGATGATGGCTTTGCATTTAAACAAGGTACCATCAGTAAGAGGCTAAGTCAGTTTTTTTGAGAAAAGTGAAGTAACGATGCAGCGAATTAGCCATATCTGCATTCGAAAGTTCATCGCGACATCAACGTACGAGCATGCTAACCCACAACAGGTGGACCAGGTGTAGAAAGCAATGTCACATGGCAAAGACACACGAAAGAAATGCTACGCGAAGCAAGAGTGTACATGCACAGCCTCCAAAGCGATGGATATCATTGAGCGCGTCATCAAGATGACACAGACTCGGGAAAGGCAACAAGTGAACCCACATTCACATGATTTGAAAAAGAATAAGTTTATTAAGAAGAATTTTCAGATAACACCAGTCCAGTCCATGCCACTGTTGCCACAGAACAAACACAATGCAAACCACAGTGGACCCAAGAAAATCAGTTTCAGTGAAGAGCCAGAGCTCTCTGCATCTGCTTCAGTGACTACCTCAGTTGTCTCAGTGAAAACCGGCAGTGAACACAAGCAAATCAGTTTAAGTGAAGAGCCCGAACCCTCTGTATTTGCTTCAGTGACTACCAGCAGTGAACCCAAGCAAATGGTATATACTTCATGGTGGTTTTAATTTATGCACGTCAAAGAATCCGGCACTTACTTAGGGCTAAAAACTCATTTTAAAATGGTTAGCTTTTATTTACTGTTATGGACATCACTACCCATAACAGTAAATAAAAGCTAACCATTTTAAAATGAGGTTTTAGGATCCCTATATGATAGGATCCCTTTATGGTGTGTTACAATGAAGTATATACCAAGCAAATTAGTTTAAGTGAAGAGCCCGAGCCCTCTGTATCTGCTTCAGCAATTACCTCAGTTGTCTCAGGGAAAACCACCAGTAAACCCCCATCAGTTTCACTGAATAAGAACAACAAGCCATTCGACAAGTATTTTCAGCAGAGATTTCAAAAGGGCAACAGCTGACCTCTAAATTTGTGTGCACCAAGCTCTGCTCACATCTTATTTCATATTCTGCAGTATCCCAGAGGTTTTTTTTAATGTATGGAACAGTATTTTCCGTTGAGTGTATGGGCAGGAATGTTTTCAGAACAACGAAGCAGGGTATATGCTTTTATCAAAGGAAAGCACAAAGGAAATGAATAGAACTACAAATTCAGCATAGAGATTGGTGAAATCGTTGAAGCTCAAGAACATGTCGACAACAAAGATTTACCTGTCGTCCGTTCAAAATTGGAAGATGCTATCAAATGCATTCATGAAAGAAATCACTGTATGAAAACACAAACAAAATAACCGATTAAGAGTGCTCAGTGTTGTTTGAATAAATTGGGGGCCACATGCAAAAATTCAGGCACTTTCCAGCCAAAAAGACGAAAAGTCACTAGACATTTTTGCAGCATTCTCTTCAATAATATAACACACCCAGCCCCTCAACAATAATTGTTATCTGTGTTTTCTTATGAGGAAACCAATACAATATTACTACGTAGCAAATCTGTTTATGCCCGAATGCCTCATAGAAACTAATCAGAATTAACATATTTTTAGGTTTGTACTTGTTTTATGAACCAGGAACTTAAAATTAGTACGTATAGATGTTTACACATTTTGATCACACGCTGTGCTCTAGCATTGCCCAGGGGCCTGAAGCTGCTAATGTTTGTCTTTGGGTGACTAGAAAAACTTACTTTCTACATGAAGTTAAAGGGCTGTGGAACATCAGATTTCAGTTGGAACGGGCTCAGCCGAATGGTACCATTGCGGTCGAAACATGTAGAAGATAGCCCTGTACATTTATTTACAATTTGATCGGTTTCTTCCCACCCATTCCCCTAACCGCGAAATTTTGCTTTCTATATGCCAATCCCCCTCCTCACCAAAGGCCTATTTTCCTTGATTGCCTTCTGATCTCCTGATGAGACAAGGCTTTCAAGTTTTTGCCTCTTGTAATGATATTCATGGTATTTTATAATTGTAATGAGTTCATTACTTAAATGCGTGTAATTTTGACAGATAAATAAAATGCCGCGCATACATCTTACACCATGCTCCCCTTCCTACCCTCCCCATTATTGTTTTTAGATTACACCTGAACAGACACGAGATCAAGCAAGCACTGAGGGCGATGGAAGAATAAGAAAAGAGTAGCGGGCATTTGTCATGACAGGGAGCCAATCTGGGGTTTAGGAGAGGGAAATGGCGGAAATAAGAGTTAAGGCGCTGCAACTAAAGAAGGTTGCAATAGATGCTGAGCGCATCGCTGCACAATTACGGTTGATGGCTGGCAGCATGGACAAGAAAAATCGACTTACTATTTGCAAAAATAGATTCAAAATAGCCGCCTCTTTGTATACCAGATTTTATTTTTATTTGCCTTGCAGCAGATACCTGTTCATAATAATTATTATATTACGTGTGTATTTCATTTTTCATTTAATTAATAAACTAATATTTCATATCCGGGATAGTCCTTTGATATTCCATCACTATTTAGGTCTACTTATGTTCTTGCTCCCTTTGATTCTTTTCTTCTATTGTTTCTTGTTTACCTAAAAAATTAAAAGAAATTATAGCTTATTCCACTCGTGCCTTAACTCAAGACCCCATATACCTTAGTAGAATGACTCTATGGCTTTCTAATCACAGCAATAATCCCCTCAATGTACACCAATCCAGTCCAATATATAGGGACCCTACCTACTCCAATATATAGGTTGGTTTAAGTCTATTTTGGTTTCTTGTATATGTTTCTTTTCAACCAAAGCATTATTAGTATAATTGTATCTTTGTGAGTACGCTATTTAGCCGTATATCATGGGCCCATAAAACCATAAACCACGCCCCTTTACCCCAAATAAATCATTTAGGCCGGATTTGCTATGGTCTATATGTGTCATAAATATCTTAAGCATCAACGAGCCTATGCGGCCCATCCCACTCCTCCTCCCTAAGCCTACCTACCCTAAAGAATTTTGACTAAAATTTACTATTGTCTTTTATATCTCCCCCTTTTTTGTCACAGAATAATTAATCAACATTTGCTATTGACTCTTATTCTACCGTTTTATCACAGTAATTAATCAAAAGAATAAATACTCCTTAGGGTACAGAAGTGCTGCGACACCAGTCAGTATAGGAATGCAGAATTTCTGCAGCACCAGTCAGTATAGGTGCAGAATTTCTGCAGCACCAGTTGGCATGGCATGCAGAATTAATTGAACAGCTGGTTTAACAAACTTATAAATAGTGCTAAATTTGATAAAATGATCGCTGATTTCTACTGCATCATTTTTTCCTGTCTGTTTTTTTTAACAATTTTAACTGAATGTTAAGAATTGTCCGCAAAAATCAAATACAAACCATGGATAAACAATACATGCTGTCACAAAAGCATTTTTCTCTTTAAAAGACCTGTTTTGGAAAAACCCAAAATGATTTGGAAGGCGTTAGCAGTAATGTTGATGTGTCATGTATTTACCTACATGTATACAGTTGCTACACATTAGCTGGTCATCATTGCCAACAGAAAATTGTTTTTTGGTAAAATGTTTTTATCTAAATTGTAAACAGAAATTCTCCTTACTAAACCATTCGAATGTTATTTCTTATTGAACTATTTTATGAAGAATGCTGTAAACTCGAGATACAGTATAAGTTTCTTACGTATACAAAGCACATTTCACTCACCGTTCATTCACAAACAATGCTACATCATGTAAATGTTGTATATTTGGGAAATAATTTCCACCTGTGTGATCTGTAGTTTTTTTAACAGCTTTATTGACCATTACACATGTTACATACAACAAATTAAACAGCAAAGAGAAAATGAAATATATGTACAAAGTGAATTAAAGTGGTAAGGTCAAAAGGGCAGGTGTGAACAGGACATGAGGACCCATGCGAGGCACCTCCCATGGTACAGATAATAATTAAAACACGATCAACCATAAGACGCCAAATTTAAGAAACGCTAAAAAAACACTAGGAATGTCAGGAGCAGGATCGTATAATTGTCCAGAAACAGGGATAGAGAGTTTTGATCATTTATCTGTAGTTTTGATCATTTAAAATGTTCCTTAGTGACCTTAGTGAGAATATCAATAAACATCAATTTACAGTGTGTACTAAGAGAATTATTTTTCAGTGTTTGAGTATCCCCTCAGTTGTTTAGCTACTTAAAATCTTTTTTTTCACAAGCCTCTCGTTCTCTCACTCTTCTTCTCTGAGCCTTTGCTGTAATCAGTGTTTGCTTTTCCCTACCGTATGAAAGATATTCATCACGAGTATTTAGCTGATCGTGTAATTCTTGCCGCCTTTTGTTGCGTCTATAAACAGAATCATTTTGTCCAACACTTCCAGTCGGTGTTGCCTCTCCTGAACGGTTTTGTTCAGAATTGTAATGGCAGCATTTTGTCAAGGCCTTTGAAACTACTCAAATGTTTTGTAAAAAGTCCCATTTTTAATATATTTATCTTGTTCATCTGATTTGATTGCAATGTATTTTTCTAACATTAATTTGTCACGAACTAAAGATATAAATTCACTAAACTGAAATTTATCTTTGGCACCGGCTTTGACGTATAAATAGTATTTTCCTATAATGATAAGATGATTTAGGGCTAAACAGTAGCGAGAAGAGCAAAATATACCGTATAAAACATCCAAGTTCGAAAGATGGACCTTTTTTCGACTGTGGGCACTATACAAGTCTTGGAATTCGACCCAGAAAGAGCTAGCTTGCGTGCATTCTATGAACAAGTGCCAGATAGTGTGGATCTCAGAAGGGCAAAAAGGACAATTTGGAGAGTCGACCTTCTTCATTTTATGTAATAAGCTATTCGTAGGTAGAATGCGATGAATGATCTTGTACTGGAACATCATTTTAGTTTCTTTTGTAACATTAAAGGGTAAAAGGTAAACCTTACTCAGATTATTCTTTTCTAATCCATGTTCTATAAGTTTCTTTTCTGCCGTGGGAGGAGGTAACTTTTCCAAAGATAGTAGTTTTTCATTTAGTTCCCTTTGCTTTATCATTCATTTTTCTTTCTATATGTTATAAAGCAGGACAAATATTTCGAACTGTTAGTGTCGTATTGCTAGTATTATTAGTTTTACAAGGTTGTCTAAGTATTGTTTCTATTATTTGTACTGTTAGCGTTGTATTGCTAGTATTATTAGTTTTACAAAGTAACGTAAGTCTGTACTGTCAATAACTAACTTTTGTTTTGTTAGTTGTAGTGTAAGTTAGTTTGTAATGTTTGTATCTATAAGGAGTAAATGTAAATAAACATGCATCTACAAAAAAAAAAAAAAAAAAAAAAAACTACTCAAATGGTGTGCCTAGGCTGTTCTAAGTATTTGTAATCTATGCTCTTGTTGTCTTTTCGTTGCTTGATCGCGCTGAATTTCAAGTCACCGTTCAGCAGAGTTTGGGTGGTTAATTTTCTCGGACAAGGATTTCCAGCCACTTGTTGAATCCAGCATTGTTGTGTTTGCTGTTCTTTCTCATTTGCATTAAAAACTGGTTGTCTCAACAAGAGTAAACATTTTTTCATTTTTTCATTTTTAGTAAGGGTAAGGGTAAGGGCAAGGGTAAACCCGTCAGCCCGGCCGCCATGAATAAACGGTGAATAAACTTGAGTACACCAACTCAGGACACCAAGTATATAAATATATATATTGATATGTAAATATATTTTTCACTCGAACTCAGGCGACTCAGCTCCTGAGGGACGACAAATTTATTAACCTCGCAAATCGAGGGCCCTCGCTTTGCGAGGAATAAGCTCCACAAAGTTGCAGAAGATAACATAACAGTGGTATGTAAAGTCCTTAAACTTGGTGAAACAAAAGTTGTAGGCCAAGCCAAGTACCATGTCTGAAATGCTACTATTGCTGATGCCACAGGTCAAATTGTACTCGGATGTTTGGAATGACATCATTCCACAACTCCAAGAGATCAAGGTCTACACATTCACGCACCTAAGTGTACAATACTAGAATGGAATAAGAAAACTGACCTCCACAACACACCAACACTGTGATTTTCCAAAGTCCAGATCCAGTATTAGAGAATGTAAAACTACAGGACAATGTTAACCCATAAAATTATCTTTTCCTCCTCATTACGGAATTGCGCCCATTGAAACACGTCAATTGAAGATGCAAATTTTGCTGTCAATCAAATGTTCCCCTTTGTATAGCTATTATTTCTAGGCGAAAATAGGTGCAACAAGTCTATTATTCAGCAGACTACAGAACAATGGGTCTCTTGCAAGGATAATTCGGTCAAGTCTATTGACACGTTGTGTGACTGCATCACAAAAGCGATTCGCACTACATTGCACTACAAGCATGTGCTTTCCTTGAAATTTCTATTATACATATCATGAAACTTGTTTACGCATCGAAATTTAAACAGTATTTTGGTAAGGTATTTAGAGACTGAATAAAATATCTTCCTTGAAATTCAAAACCTTTAACACAATGCATTTGCTTTATTCGCATGGCCCGTGAAAAGCTAAAATGTTTCGCTACACATGATTTAAAATCATTATTTATCTGCTTAGTAGAAATACATAAGTTCGGGACTTATGGGTTTTGTTAAAAGCGCAAGATAATAAAACCAAAGTTCAATGTGTAACGCATTACTTTTAGCGAGTGTTTTCTTTCGTCTTGCCGTGACAATGTTGTTTGCATCTTTCTGTTTCTATTGTCTCGCAGAAACAATGCGCAAAACACCCAGGATAATTTCAAGACATCACAAAAGAAACTGCAAGAAGCGGTATCGTTTGTCAGCGCACAAAACATCATGGGTACCCCACATTTTTCGGCCGACGGTTTTCAATGGGTGCAATTCCGTAATGTGTGCCCACCTCAAACAGTCCTCGCTAATTGTGGGCAAAAGCTTTGTAAACCTATACTTAATTTGAAATAAAACTTGTTTCTGTCCTACTGTTGTTTGCATCTAAGCGTAGACACGTGACAGAAAAACATGTTCTAATTGAGCGCAAACTTGACATGCTTGGTAACCAAACATTTGAAGTTTGAAAGGTGTTCGAGCAGGTTTTACCAAAATGGCAGAAAGAATGGATATCGAGGACTTTTTCGAGGAAATTGATCCAGACCTGTTAATGTGTTACGCCACAAAATGTAATAATTGACGCAAAATGTAATAGTAACCCAAAATGTAATAACTTTTGACGCAAAATGTAATAGTAACCCAAAATGTAATAACTTTTGACGCAAAATGTAATAAACTCGGTAACCCAAAATGTAATAACATTTGACGCAAAATGTAATAACTTCAGTTTTGTCCTAGCTCAATGGGGTAGTACACATATGAACATCTATACTTGGAAACGACAAACGCCACCTATCAATCAAGCTCTATCAATCACGTCATCGATCACATGACTAGATCGAAAATCGCTAATTTCTCCGTTTCAATTATGCAAGTCAACTACAACCAAGATGGTAAGCCAAACATCGTCTATAAATCACATGATGTAATGTCATTGCTCATGTGACGAGATAGATGTTCTTTAAAATCTTTGTAATTTATAATTTATAATTTATATTTTTCGGTATGTGACCAGCTACCAAATTTGGAACTTTTCATTTATTTTTATTAAATTATTGAACGACAAAAAACCTTCCTACATAAGCAAATACAGTCTGTACAGCTGTACACAGTGCATGTGCTATTCTGCTTTAAAGTTTACATGGGAAGCTTTTGGTTCTAAACCAAAACATTTCTATCATATCTGTCATACTGAATAATGTACTTGATAGATTCAAAACGGTATCCTGTGTTTTCTTAACAACTGAAACTTTCAGAACTTAACACAAACATAACATTTTGTGATTAAAAAGAAGGAACGAGGATTGCATGTACAAAAAATTACCAAATTATTTCTTCCAGTAAATTGACTTTATGAAAAACCAGCCAAGGCTGTCGCCCACTGAGATCAGCCAAGCATTTGACCAGTTGTTTGAAATGATGTTTTTAAGTTCCAAGACTGCGCCAGAACCTTTTCCTTTCATGTAGATTATCTTTGTGATGCTGATACAGAGAACATGGCCTGTCAACTCTGGGATGTACACTCTGGGCAAAGGAACCTTGTCCACAATACTTTTGAAGAACCTGGAGACTGTCCGTAGAGAAGTACGCATCGCGGGAGAGATAGCCAATGTTACGTTTATAATTTGTTCTGATACATCACAGTTCAGGACTGGTCCACTGTCTCCTTGTGGGTTACCTTGGTTGTTTTCTTGACTTGACACATGTTCCTCCTGACCGTTTTCTTGACTTGACATGTGTTCCTCCTGGCTGTCATTTTGGCTTGGTACGTGTTCCTCCTGCCCATTATCTTGACTTGACACGTGTTCCTCATGACCATTTTCTTGACTTGACATGTGTTCCTCCTGGCTGTTATTTTGGCTTGGCACGTGTTCCTCCTGGCCGTTTTGTCGACTTGACATGTGTTCCTCCTGACCGTTTTCTTGACTTGACATGTGTTCCTCATGGCTGTTATCTTGGCTTGGCACGTGTTCCTCCTGACCGTTTTCATGACTTGACATGTGTTCCTCCTGACCTTTTTCTTGGCTTGGCACGTGTTCCTCCTGACCGTTTTCATGACTTGACATGTGTTCCTCCTGGCTGTTATCTTGACCTGACACTTCTTCATTCAGAGCATAATGTTGATCTAACTCTTCTCCCTCTCTTTGAAAGTGGACTTGACTTGAATGTAGTTCACTTTCGCTGTCATCGTGGCCACTCTCTTCGTCCTCTCACTGTGGGCAGCCCCTCTGATATCTACCAAGGTTTAAGCCCGGTCCTCACTTGCGACGCAAGCATAAACATGAGCATAAGCATAAGAAGCTTATGCGCTAGTGAAGACGGCCATGACATAAGCATAAGCATAAGCAGGAGCATAAGAATATCAAAACCTTGCAAATGATAACCATGTCCTCACTGGAATTAACATAAGCATAAACATAAGCATAAGAAGAACGCAAGGTTTGATATTCTTATGCTTATGTCACGGCCGTCCTCACTAGCGCATAAGCTTTCTTATGCTTATGCTTATGCTTATTCTTGCGTCGCAAGTGAGGACCGGGCTTTAGCTGTGACACAACGTCACTCTCACATTGTTCCCCAGCGCCCTCTGCGAAATGGCCAAAAGACACGGTAAAAAGAGGATCTCCACCTACGGGAGAGATTATCTGCGTTGCTGAGGGGCCAAGAGTCGAAAAGACGATTATCTGAACTTGAAAGACGTTTGCAGCAGCTTGTAGCATCAGGTGATCCCCATATGTTCCATCACAAGCCATTGATTTCATGTATTCATTCCAGGGTAAGCCGACAAACAGCTCCAGTGGGAATCCATCGGCTCCATCAGGATGTGTCCGCAAATACTCTACCAGCTCTTCATTTAAATTTTTGGGGATGGAAATATGCCTATTTGAGTCGGCTGATGGCAAAGTGCTGAGAATTGACAGTTACCATCAGAATTCACGAATTATTTCACAGCTGCCTTGTATGAGATTGTGCTTTAGCAAAACGTTTCGGCCGTGAAAAAGAAAAACAAAACAAAACAAATTTCTAAAGGGGGTTGAAATCCACCACATAAACTTTGTAAAAAAACTAAAATCCAGGGCTAAAAAAAGGATAACTCTGCTGCATTTGCATGATCTCAAAATCCGTTAAAATTTTGCTCTGAATCCGCAATCCTCCGATCCGTAGACCGATACACCCCCCCAGCCCCCTCTGTCTCAGGAAAGTTTAAAGATTTCGATTTCTCAGACGTTATTAATCCTTTTGAAGCCATTTGGATATAGCTTTCTGTTCGTTACTTCGAAGGTTCCAGGTTTATCTTCTTCGCTCGGCAAACGCTCAATATCCAACTTATACTTTGCTGGAAGGCTTCTTTCTCTCTTGAATATGGTTGCCAAGTTTTTATTTGTATAATTAAAACGGAGAAATTAGCAATTTTCGATCTAGTCACGTGATCGATGACATTGATAGGTGGCATTTGTCGTTTCCAAGTATAGATGTTCATATGTGTACTACCCCATTGAGCTAGGACAAAACTGAAGTTATTACATTTTGCATCAAATTTATTACATGTTGCGTCAAAAGTTATTACATTTTGGGTTACTATTACATTTTGCGTCAATTATTACATTTTGTGGCATAACAGTATGCTTCCGCTTTTCGTAAATGTGGGTTCCCATCAAGTGTACCGAAGTATTGGCGCAAACACGATTTCCAGAACTTAGATGTGGAAGTTCCAGAAGGACATCGTCAACTTATCCTAAATATGGTAACTAAAATACGTACTCCTGAACTGAAGTCTGGAAAAAATCGATCTTCTTTCATACCATTAACACAAAAGGTGGATGGAAACTTGAGAAAAAGTAGTGTTAATTCAAGAAGAGATATTTCAGTGGCATTTCACAAAAGCAGATTCCACGAAAGCGAGCCATGCAAGCCTTTGTCCTCCAGAACTCAGAGCACAAAGCCTCACAAACTTGATTTGTTGTCGCCTGTTGAACAGTTTATTAAGAGTAAAGAGGATGAACTGAAAGCGAAAACTGATGAAATTGAACAAAAGAAAGGAGAGGTAGAAACCATGCTTGCTCGAGTAGAGGAAGTTGCCTTGCTATCTGGCCGCACTGGCCAAAGGTGTTCAAACTGTCATCACTGAAAAGAATCACAGTTGGATCACGTGTTGAAGAAAAATGTGAATCTTCATTCCTTTGTGGCAACCTGTCCAAACACCCCGATGAGAAACTGGCTTTCCAGGAGATGAAACGAGTCATTGCAACTTTGGAAACGTCCGTTAAGGTTTCCCAAGAGTTAACTGCCCGACAGGCTGGGTTTTCTCGTGTCACTAATTCTGTAAACAAAAACTTTAAGGATATACTGATGAAAGAATTCCCCGATGAGTACATGGAAAATGGCGCATGCTATTGGCTGAAAATCCCACAAGACGTGGTTTTCATTAAAAAGAATTTCAAGTCAGGTTCATTGCCTTCCCGTGAAATGGTCAAGTCGATCGTTGAAAAGAAATATCAAGATCCGCTTTGGTTGATTGAGCAAAGGTCAAACGCATGAAAACGACAGAACACATGTCCTCCAATGGAATCCAAACTCGCATCTTACAGAATCGAATTTCCTCATAAGAGGAGCAGAGGAGCTTCAGCAAGCTTCCTTACTCCTAATTCAGAGGAGGAAGAAGAAGAGCAAGTTCAAATGGCCACGAAATTGTCCTTAGTCTATGACACTCGCTGCCAGAAGGTATGCGCGATGTGTTTTTAACTTCATTTTATTGTGCTTATTATTTTTTTCATCTGCAATTTTTCACAGGAATTGATTTCTTATTGGCCCGACCTCTCCCTTAAAAAAACAGGAAAAGGTAATACTAGAGCAAGGAATGAGCGGAAAGTGCAAGTCATGTACGCATCGGCTAAAGCGAAGATTAAGCGAAATATTTGTTATTAAAAGTAGGACAATGAAGGAATGTTCCTCTCACAACTACCTTATTATAGGAAATTAACAATGCACGTTGACAAACACGAAGAAAATTTACGTTACACTAAGTTAACGCGAATTTTTCAAAAGTTAGGTTTACATGCATTAAATTAACGCGAATTTTTCGATAAGCATCTTGCTTTATTTACTACGATTTTCATAATTCTGCAAACTCACACTTTACAAACTGTTTTCTAGTAAGACGTCAGTCATCACAGACCCTCGCACAGTGAAAGCAGTATCAAATGCTGGCTACATATGTGACAAACAATGCTTAGGCTTTAAGATGAGGAATGTGTGTGCTCACACCATTGCAGTAGGTTAACGAAACAGAAACACAGCATCGTATTTAACCTGGTACAGAAAACAAGAAAACAGGAAAACAAAGATAATTTGATAGCACTGATGACGTTTACGGTGAACAAAAGTGCAGGTGCAAAAAAGCCAACGTGAAGATGTCGTCGTAACAAGTCACCGGACATCATAAAAAATGGTCAGGTACAGACGACCATTAAAACAAAGACCCGGGGAGAAATTGTGGCAAGTGATCAGACTGAGTCAGCTCAATAAACCCTTTCTGCATTACCATTCGCAAAAGCAGGCCTATAAAGCCCGGTATACACGGACAACCATTACTCTGTTTGAACTAATAGAACTTAGTAGCCGTATCAAAGTGTGCTGCGGGATGTCAAGGAAACATCAGAGATGGGCCAGACCACTTTACTGGGGGCAAAATTGATCACAAGTTTTGCATCAGGCACAAAGAGCATGATTTTGTATTGGTCGAGAGTCATGGAAAATATAAAAAAATTTTCAAGAACAAGCACTACCATGTGTATGTAAATTGTATCAGAGGAAGGAATCCGGACTTCAACCCAAGCAACCTGCACATCCAGAACACTGTAACAAGTGATGGAATTAAAACTGTAACGGAAATACTATATTGAATAGCATCTGACTCAATTCAGTTGGTCTCATATTTGAGACCATTTGATCAATTTCTCATATGGAACGGTACCAATACCTCATAAATAACTATTTTAAAATATTTCAAAGAGCGAATGACTTGTTTATACATCAACATGATATGGATGTTTGTAATACCGCTTTTTGTGAACCAGAGATCAGTGAATTTAAACTTGCAGGCATGTCTTATAACATCATGTTCCTGTTAATACATCATCAGAGCCCAAAATGTGACAATCAGTCTTCATTACTGAAGGTCACAAGAGAACTGTAGTGTAATGAATGCCTTTTGAAGCTTTACTGATTTACAAAAACAAATGACCACATCAGTGACATCTGCAAAATAGCCAGCATGGGGCATTGGCAAGACTCCGCAACTTGATCCCATGCAAGACCAAACTTCAGTTGTACCCAACAGCAGTTCTTCCCAATTTGACATACTGTCAAACAGTATGGCATTTTTGTAAGATATCGGACAGGCGAAAGCTTGAAAGGGTGCAAGTAAGGCAACTGTAAATTTGATTCATTTCCTAATTACTGATAACTTAAATGCTTACATAACTTTCTTCGTTAATACCATCACTAGAAAACATCTACCGTGGTTGGTAGGTAAACGCTTTTTTCGTTTGTCTCACCATGGGAGTCATGGAGTCCAGTTCTTGATTGTAGGCATCCACGCTTCGGGAATTTCAATTCCACTATCTCTGTTGATGTTATTAGGATGAAGTCTTACGTGGATGGCCTCTTTAACTCTACGGATGCACCAGTGTGGGTCACGGTCAATAAACTTAACCTCGTCCCAAATAGGAAAATGCCTGGTCTTGTTAGCGTGTTCTGAAACTGCGGAGGTTTGAGTACGAGTAAGCCGTATGTCTCTATCGTGTTCTTTTATCCTTTCATGCATAGACCTCCCTGTTTCTCCAATATACACTTTGCCGCATTCGCAAGTAATCTTGCAGACATCACCGTCCTGTTTATTAGAGTCAAGGACGTCCTTAGGTCGTACTAAGTGTGACCTGAGAGTTGTGTCAGATTTCAAAACAGTGCGTACGCTTTGTTGTTGCAGGCAGCGGCGAAGAACCTCTGATACACCTTTGATATAGCGCAATACTGCAGTAGATTTAAAATCCTGCGTGGATTCCTTCTTTGTTGTTGGTCCTTTCGTTTTTTGTGATTTTTTGTACAAACGAGGAAGGATATCCGTTAGAAACAAGAACCGACAACAAATGTTTCTTTTCGTTGGAGATAACTGATGGTCTAGTAATGAGGTGTTTTGCTCGGTCATACAGACATTTCACAATACCACGCTTAACTGACTGCAGATGGTGTGAATCATAGGCCAGGTATTGATCAGTATGAGTAGGTTTCCTATATACACTGGTAGTGAGAAGGCCGTTTGAGTCCCTTGTAACTGACGTGTCTAGGAAAGGGATAGTGTTGTCTTTCTCTGTTTCCATAGTAAAACGAATGGTAGGCTGTTGGTTGTTGAGATGTTGCAAGAAACCGTCGACCTTGCTTTGATCTAATATGGTAAATGTGTCATCTACATATCGCTTCCAGATCTTAGGTTTATATGGCTAAGTTGCTATTGCCTGTTCTTCAAATTCTTCCATGTAGATGTTTGCTATAACCGCGGAGACTGGACTCCCCATTGCTGCTCCGTCTTTTTGTTCGTAAATCGATCCATCGTATTGGAAATACGTAGATCTCAAAACGAAATTCAAGAGGTCGGCAATCTGTTTTGGTGTTAGCGTTGTGCGGTCACATTTGATTAAGCCAGAAATCCTCAAAGGCATGGTACACCATATACAGTAAACTGCAATAACATACAGGTATTTTGCAATCCTTAGTTTCTTCCATGACACCAAGGCTGTCTTTACGAGGTAAAAAGCACGTCGGGCTCAGTCGTATGGTACCATTAACGGTTCGAAATGTGTTGAAAATAGGCCTGATTTTGTTTTGGAAATAAGTTTCATTCAGTTTCTCCTCCCCATTCCCCCTCTCACCAAAGACCTATTCTCCTTGATTGCTTTCTGAGCTCCTGATGAGACAAAGCTTTCAAGTTTTTTACCTCTTTTAGAGATATTCTTAGTATTGTTTATATGTAATGAGCTCATTACATTTCAGTAATATTGGTTAGCATGTAAAATAGCATCCATGTACTCTGTATCTCTTTTTTTGTAGCTCACCTGATCAGATTAGAGATGTAAAGCAAGCCCTTATGACACTTGAGGATAGTGAGCAGGGCATGGGACAGGGAATTTTGAATGTGGGAAAGAATTGGTGTGGATATGGTAATATGGTATGGTACTGCCAGTTGTGATTACTTTAAATTTTCATTTTATCCCAGAACACTGCTTGCTTGGAACCAGCTCCCTAGGGATATTGCATTAAGCAAATCTCTGTTACTTTTCAAGGAAGCAATTTCCAATTTTTATTAATTTATATTTAAGTACTTAGTTTGACAGTCGAAATGCTCATCATTGAGTGAAGACTTACGTGGTAAATAAATGGACAAGAAGAAATGATATCATTCAGAAAAAAAGCAAGGGAAATTAAAAAAATCACAATTGAAGCAAAAAGGGTGGCAACCCAGCTACACCTGATGGCTAATACCATGGATCGCCACATTAATACTTTATTAAAGAAAATCGACGGAGAATAGTTTTTGAAAATGTTTCTTTTTATTATCCCTACCCAAGATCTCGCCAAACAATGCAAGGAACTAAAGGGGGTTAAAAGAATCTACCCACCTCGAATCCTACAAATGGTTGAGGTTATGTCAAAACATTTAAACATGGCACAATTTTAAATCGATGGCAGGCTACATTATAAAGAACCATGGAAAAGAAACAGTCAAGGTGGTAGAGTCCTTACAACAAATCGAAAAAAGAGACCAGAGCATAGTGAATAAAAAAGTTGAGCAAGCCATTGGAAGCAACTACGAAACTGTACTGCAGTATCTTGACAGCAAACGAGACAGGGACATCTTCAAAGCCGTCTTATCGAAAATAACAAGTATCAGTTTCATGAAAAATTTGGCATTGGTTCAAGATAAAAGTTTTCAGCACTCAAAAGATCTTGTGACCCGCAACTTACAGCTGTTTGAAGAGATGAAAAGTGAAATGGCTTGATGACGGAAAAACCAAAATGGAGAAAACGTAATTGATTGCTTCAAAAAATGAAACTTGAAAAGGTTTGCCATGAACAAGAAATTAGATGCCGTGGACAACCTCGAAAAACGTGTAATCAAACAAGAGTGTTACAACCGACGCAGCAACATCAAGTTCTTTGGAATTAAAGACAACATCAAAGAATTACCAACAGATACGGAAAAGACTCTACGGCACTTCCTAGCAAAGAAAATGAAAATCTCTGATTTCTTTGTTTTCGTTTTGTATTTGTTTTTTGTTTTTTTTTTTGCAACTTTCGGCATTTGCTTGTTGCCCGTAATTTATGTTAGTAATATCGTTAATTTTGTGTTGAATAGCATGCTGCTTTTTTTCCTTTGTTCCTCTCCAGAATGACAGAATTCGCCAATTGCTCGCAGTAGATTTTAGAATACATAATTTTTTTCATGATGAGTCTTAAATCTTATCACTAAATGTAAGAGGCCTGAACAAAACCTCAAAAAGAAGACAGATATTTCGATGGCTTCATCAACGAAATTTAAATTTATCGTCTAAATTTATGAATTGCTTGGATTCCATATTGAACAAGAAATGCTGAAATATTTAATAATACAGGTGTGGTTGTCAAAGTACAATAAACACTTTTAAAATGATACACGTTTTGATGAATGACATGACCTTTTCCAACTTAACAGTAATATTAAATGAAACATGAGCTGCAGCAATTGCGGCGAGAGCCATAACTAAAAGTATCCCGCAATTTATAGCAAAATATCAAGACCTCAACGACAATGGACTATTTTGGGAAATGAAAAAAATGGAAATCAGAGCTACAACAATTATTTTTGCAAAAAGAAAAGCTAGAGAAAAACGAGATGAAGAAAAAGAACTTTTACGACAATTTGGTTACTTGCAAGAACAACTGAGAGCCAAATTTAGTAAAAACACCAAAACTGAAATAGACCGTGTCAAAGCTAAACTATCAAAAATCATTTGAAACAAAACGCAACTATGCTACATAGTAAAGCCAGGTGGTACAAATTTGGAGAAAAAAATAATAAATATTTTTATAATCTGGAAAAGAGGAATTATAAGAAAAAACATATCGTCTCACTTACAAAAGAAAATGGTTCGACATTGTCCGATCCCAAATTAATCCTTGAAGAAGAAGCAAACTTTTATCAAAATCTTTACAACTCAAAAAATATCAATCCAAACGAGATATTTTCCTTGTTTTTTGAATCTGAAGGGCTTGAGACGCTCAGTGAGGAAGAATCAGAACAATGCGAAGGATCTTTAACATTAGAAGAATGTGCGAAAGCGATTAAAAATTTTAAAAATGATAAAAACACCAGGATCTGACGGGTTTACTATTGAATTTGTATCGGTTCTATCAAAATCTAAGACCCAAGACCTAAGACCGAAATCTAAGACCTAAAACTAAGACCTAAAACTAAGACCCCCTATAATTTACCTTTTTTACCAGGGTTTTAGTTTTCGCTTTTTCGAAAACAAAGACCTAAAACTAAGACCCCTTTTATTTCTTTAAAGGCCGTTTTTTCAGTTCACTTAAAATGGAAGCGGCCACAGTCGAGGAAAACACTGCTCAAAAGAAGCGATATTCATGTCAAATTATCGCACAATAAACAGGAAACTCTGGTTAGCTTGTAGGTTGAATGCAATGAAACAACTTGCGAGCAAATATTCGCGCAAAGTATGGAAATCTGAAATCTGATTGATTGCTTTTTAGCGATTGTTTTTAGTGATTGCTTTTTAGTGAGTCTTTTTAACGTTCGGGGTCTACCCTTGATTGAACCTAGAAGTGAAGCCGTAAAAATTGACAGGATCACGCGTTCTTTAATGGATTGAAATAACAAACTGAATTGGCTTTGGAAAAAGAAAAAACGGCCTTTAAAGAAATAAAAGGCCTTTGTCAAAATGACTTTAGTGACTTTTGCCATAGACTTCGAGTAGACCCTCGTGATCTGGTTTTTGATTGTCTTATACTGAATAATGGATTGAAATAACAAAATTGGCTTTGGAAAAAGAAAAAAAACGGCCTTTAAAGAAATGAAAGGCCTTTGTCAAAATGACTTTAGTGACTTTTGCCATACACTTCGAGTAGACCCTCGTGATCTGGTTTTTGATTGTCTTATACTGAATAATGGATTGAAATAACAAAATTGGCTTTAAAAAAAGAAAAAAAAACGGCCTTTAAAGAAATGAAAGGGGGTCTTAGTTTTAGGTCTTACTTTTCGAAAAAACGAAAACTAAGACCCTGATAAGCAGTGTCAAAATGACTTTTGCCATAGACTTCGCATCTGGTTTTTGTTTATTGTCTTATAGTAAATAACGGATTGAAATAACAAAATTGGCTTTGGAAAAAGAAAAAACGGCCTTTAAAGAAATAAAAGGCCTTAGTCAAAATGACTTTAGTGACTTTTGCCATAGACTTCGCGTAGACCCTCGTGATCTGGTTTTTGATTGTTGTCTTATACTGAATAACCAATTGAAATAACAAAATTGGCTTTGGAAAAAGAAAAAAACGGCTTTTAAAAAAATAAAAGGGGGTCTTAGTTTTAGGTCTTAGTTTTCGAAAAAACGAAAACTAAGACCCTGGTAAAATAGGTAAATTATAGGGGTCTTAGTTTTAGGTCTTAGTTTTAGGTCTTAGATTTCGGTCTTAGGTCTTCGTTTTCAATACAACCGGAGGTAATCTTACCCGGGCCAGTTGCTTAGAAGCTGTATTAACAAAACACCTTTCATCAATTGTTCTGGCTATATGTAATTTATTAATTGCAGCACAATTTTATATTGTTTCTGATGTCAGACTCTTTAACAAGGAGTTCAATACACAGTGTTTGTGGGCTGCAGTCCGATGGGCTGCCAGGTGTTGAGCCAATGACAGCTCCATCAAAAGGACAGGCAGATGGTATGTGGTTAATGATGTCGATGACCATTGTCTATTTTTTCCATTGCAGTTATGTACTCTCACAATTTATATAAATAATGTATATCTAACAAATACTACAAGTCAGTGGGGCACATTTTCTTTATTTTTATGTACCTGCTCAGTCCATAAAGTGGCAAAAAGATCTTTAGTTAACCAATATTTCCACAATATGGACCTGACATGTTATTTGAATAATATACATAATAACTTCTCAACTTTATAATCCAACTGACAGCAACAGCAACAAAGGAATACCGAACAACTTTCATAAAAAGTTTGAATGTGAAAGATTCCAAACATGTTATTGCAAATCCTGACAAGACTAGGCTAACATTTTTCATGAAGTACTGCACTCATATCTTGAACAAATAAACATTGACCAGGCCCCGCCAAATGAACGCAACATTTCAACGCAACATCTTGCAAAACTGTTGCACACAACATGTTACACACGTTTGACCACCCTGTTGCAACAAGTTGCGAGTGTTGGATGGTGTTGGATCAAGTTTGAAAATGGTCAAATTTTTTGTTGCAACTTTTTTGGATTTTGCATGATGTACTTGTTTAGCCATGTTCACACAACATTGTTGCACTGGGGCATGCACGCTAGTTTAATATGCTATTTCAAAGTGCCAGTGGTATTATGGGTTCTTATCTTTAAACATGGCAGACAATAATGCCCAAATTGAACAATTTAAAAATAAACCACCAAGGACGTGGACAGAGAGGGAGACAGGGTCGTTGATAGACATGTTGGAGGAGCATCCCTGCCTTTGGAACATATTTGAAAAGTTGTACCACTAAAGAGAAGGGAACAAGGGTTTGAAGAATCACAGAGCGCACTTGACATCAGCGTGGCCGACATAAAGGCAAAAATAGTTTCTTTGCGGGTCCAACTTGGCTGGAAAATAGCATAAATGACGGCAACAAAGTCTGACCGATTCATACAAGTCCTCCTTTTTTTTTTGAGACTGCGGTTCTTGACTCCTGGCTCAATGCCACGAAGAGTAAGGACAACCTGAGCTATGGTCATAAAGTTGAAAACGAGACAGCAGGTGAAATCCTGTACGCACCAGAGCAGTCGGCAGAAGACACGAGTGCTGACCAGTCATGTAAAAATACAGGCTACAGAAAGTCAACCAAGAAAATAAGAGAAAAGAAAGACAAGCTCTTTTTGACCTGCATACGAGTGCTTCCAGAACCGCCTCAAACGAAACAAGCCTAGTTTAACTGAAATCAAAGAAATGCGAAACAACATCTAGATATCGATCAGCAGTATCCTAAAAGAAAATATATCACTCAAGGAGGACATGGCCCAATTAAAGTCATCTTTTGGCTCACAGGAGAGAGAAACAAGCTTAAACAGTCAGAAGTATTCAGGAATGAAAACACAGCACTTAGGGAAGAACTTAACACCACCAAGAAATCCCTAGCTTAGGAAATGTCTACGACCAGATGGATGAATTGGAATATTCTCAGAAACATTCAGCTGAAATTCATTGAATCCCGGAAAGTGCATACACATCAACCGAAAATGTTGTGCTAAAAGTTGCAGGGGCTATACCAGTACCTCTGGAGGAAAGCGATATAGAAATTTCACATAAACTCAACTCAAAGACAGGATCCAATCTTAACACGGTTCAGACGGAGCCTTGTAAACGAAGCTTGCAAGTTGAAACAAAATTGCGGCGGCCCTATCTTAAAACCTCACCGGATGGCGCAGCAGTTCGGATATACTCAGCTAACGATGTGAACAAGCTCTGATTTCACTCACAGGAAAGTAACGTATCGTAACTTAATGTTGTAGCTATCCCTATTATCCATATCTTGGGAGAAGGAAAACTTGGGTTAAATTCATTTTTTAGCGGAGCTCTGCGGGCCGAAGGCCCGCGCGGAGCGCCATACTCATAGAACCCATGCCGTCATTTTTCATGGTCATGACCAGCGGAATGTTTCGCGGGCGCGTGTCCGTCCGCCCGCCGCCCCCCGTGTTGGGCATTTTGAAACGAAAGCGAGGCTTTGATTTTCGCGCCTTCGCGCAGCTACATGGTGAATGTCACGTCAGCTCGGTAAACACGTTAGTTGGAGCTGTGTTTTGCGGAGAAAACTGAGAAAACCGTTTAAAAGTCGTTATTTCCCTGCATTTTCGCGGTTTGCTACTTAAGACAGGTTTCACAATTTCTCGAACAGTGGTCAAGACCGCATTTGAGGCTGTGTGACTCTGCAAATGAAGCGTTTTTGGAGGAATATAGAGCTAAGTGTTTTTTATATTACGGAATCCAGTACCATAGGAGCGGAGAAAACGGACACTAAAACTCTCGAACGTTATGAATATGACGGCGAACAACCTTTGCCGGAGAAGAGAAACACTGGACATAGGACAAACAAACATAAGCAGAAAAGCAAGTAACGTCTAAATGTGATTTGCAAAAATTGTTTAGTTTAATAATAAGACTTAAGCTTAAGCTTAAGTTAAATGTGTTAATTTTACCAGAAGAATTTTCTCCAAGTTTTTGCATTCAGAGCTAAATTTACAACTTTGAATATCCGTGGTTTTGGCAATGAAGCGAAACAACGCTCTGTTTTTGATTTTGCGAAAAATTCCCGTTCTGATTTTATTTGTTTACAAGAACCTTTAGCGACAAGACAAAATGCGATAAATTCTCTGACAGCTAAATGAAATGGCGCGGTAAAAGTTTCTGGTCGCCCGCTCTTGGTAAACAAGGCGGCGTTGCCATTCTTGTCGCTGAAAAGTTTACAATGGAAAAAAGATTCTTCTGGTAGAATTGTTAGTGTTTTAACTGAACTCGACGACACGAAAATTAATTTGGTTTTATACTTATGCACCCACGAATCCAAGTGAACGTACTTTTATGACACAATTCATGAATATTTTTTCCGAACTCTTTTAAAATTATTGCTGGCGATTTTAACTGCATTGAAAACGTTTCTGATAAGCTTGGAGGAAATCCTACAATTTCCATGGATTTGAAAGATCTGCACAGTGTTCTCTGGCGCAAAAAAAACACGGCCGACTGAAAAATACAATGCACATGGTAATAATGCGGATAAAACTATCGGTACACGTTTGGATAATTTTTTTATTGCTCAGGACTTGTATGATTCCTTTTTAAAATGTGAAATTTTGCCTTGTGTTTTTTCCGATCATGATTCTGTTGATTTAAGCCGCAATTTGCATAATGCATTTTCCCGTGGACCAGGACTTTGGAGGCTAAATTTAGAATTTGATATTTGCGATATGATCTCAGAAATTATTAAGAAACATGCATTGTACTGGAAAGCATTTACTTCCATTCAAGCTTTGTAGGATTTTCTTAAAGAATCTATAAAATTAGTTGCTATAGATTTTGGTCGAAGTAAACAACGCATATTAAGTTAAATCGCGATATTAAAAGGCCACGCAACTATACATTCTTTGATCGAAGCTAAACGGGCTCTTATTGAAGGAGATAGCTCAGCGAAAACCACCATAGAAACGCTTGAAAGAGAAATTCGGGCCATTAATTTATCCCAAATGAGAGGAAGCCAAATTCGTAGCAGAGTCAAAAGGCTTGAAGAAGGTGAAAAACTTACCAAATTCACGTGCTCAGAAAAATACTGTTCAATCTATTTATAACTCCGCCGGTGTTGAAGTCTTTTCACAAGATTCCGGCCCATTTCGATTTTTACCGTAATTTGTACTTGCAAGAACCTGTTAATTTAACAGTCCAAACCGAATTTTTGAACAAACTTGTAAACAGATTAAGTGAGAGCGAAATTTTATCCTGCGAAGGATTTTTATCTTTGGCTGAAATTACCCACGCAATGCGTGGACTTTCTTCAGGGAAAACCCCCGGTTCAGACGGATTACCTCAACAATTTTTCGCTAAATTCTGGGATCTTTTAGGCCCTATTCTGTTCGAAATTATAAATTTAGTTTGGAAAATAATTCTCTCAGTGATTCAATGCAAGGAAGCGTGACTAGATTACTTTACAAGAAAGATGATAAGAAAAACCTCAAACAATGGTGACCCCGCCATTTCGCTACTCAATGTTGATTACAAAATTTGTTCAAAAGCTCTTACAAACAGACTTTCAAAATTGTTACCCTCGATTATTTCAAGAAGATCAAACTTGTTCCGTCCCAGGTAGGACGATTTTTGAGAATTTATTTCTCTTGCGTGACACTCTAAAATATTATATAAATATTACCAATGAAACTGGTATCTTGCTGAATATTGATCAAGAGAAAGCCTTTGACAATTGACATGGTAGAAAAACATTGGAAAACTTTTTACCAATGTTTTAAGTCGTTTTGGATTTGGCCCTAATTTCCAGCGGTGGATTTCTACATTATACTGTCAAGCAAATATGAAAATTATAGTTAATGTGTTTTTGACCAAAGAAATTCCACTCGAGTGGGGGGTGAGGCAGGGAGATCCCCGGTCTCCACTTTTGTACATTTTATGCGCAGTTTTGGCGACCAGTATAAGAAAGGATGATACTATTGAAGGTTTTCTCATTCCAGAAGCCTGAGGAAAGCGTTTTAAAATTCGTCAATAAGCGAATGACTCCACATGTTTTGTAAAGGACATTTTTTTCTTTAGACAAATTGTTTACTTTTATACTTCACAAATACGAGACAGGTACAGGGACTAAATTAAACGTGGCAAAGAGTACAGAAGCCATGAGGTGCTCACGCCTTTCCAAGCTAGTAGATTAAAATTTGAACCTGTGAAAGGTTGTGGGGTGTTTTCACTACCACCCTATCGGCACTACTCATTACTAGGTTTTTAGTTAATGTTAAGACTATTTTCTTTTTCATTAAGACCATACTTTATGGTATATGGGTTTTCGAAATAAAGCGACTTAAATTTTCACAATGGCACCGAGAACTCTTGGGACACTGTAAGGGACATAAGGAATAACATCACAACACAGTTGCAAAGGGGGGGGGGGGGGGGGCTGGGACTCTGAGACCCTTAACCTATACTAGACCATTTTAGCTGCATTTTGCAACCCTATTCTAGAATAAACACCGAAAAATCCTACCCTATCCTAGACCTTTTCTAGACTCACTATTTTGCAGAAACTTGTTCACTATCACAGTCTAAGATACCAGGGGTCAGTAAAAATGTCGTACAGCACACCTTAAAATTTTTCCATTTGCCAGTAAACCTCGTCTAGACTAAATTCTTCATGCAACTGATCAGTTTTGTGGAAAATGATACCCTATTCTAGACCAAAAATTTCGGATTACTATACCCTATCCCAGACTAAACTGCTTGAAAACCATACCCTTGACAGCGGCACATACCTATATAGCTCATATATGGGAGTACCCCCTCCCCCCGGGCAAATTGATTTCTCCCGAATGACCAAATAGAAATTTTCTGCTTTGTGGTGTCATCCGAATATTTGTGAAATACAACAGTCAAAGCTTGTGACTCTATAAATAATTTAGCTACTGGCAACTCATCATTCAATACCAGAAATGACTAAAGTAATCATGTGCAAACCAGAAAGGACTTTCAAGTGGACCAAACGACCGGAAATGAACTTTATAAATAATCCCTTATGGACTATAGACTTTCAAGTGACTCATGTAAACCGGAACTGACCTTGTATTATTGTAACCGGAAATGACTAGCTTTATAACGCAGGATGCCTTGTAACCGGAAATGACTAGCCTCTCAGGATAATATTCTAAACTTTAGGGATTTGTTATTGATGAATAAAACATTTTAAAAGGAAAAAACACTTTTGTTGTGTTTAGCGGAGAAAACGGTTTGCAAAATCGTTTTCCCCTGCTTTTTTTCGTGGTTTGCTACTCAAGAGAGGTTTCACATTTCAGAAACAGTGAGCTTTTGTGGAATTTGTTCAGTCTAAATGCACTGTGCAGACGGTAGCGTAATAAGCTTACTGTTTTTGAGAATTGCTAAAATTGAAAAATAGCCTGGTCGTCAATCTTAATTCTAATTATTCTTGTGCTTCCGACCTTTCACCTAGTTAAGCTTATCATCATCGTTTCTGTTCAGAGAGCTCCGCTGTTAGGCTAAGCCTATCTATATATATTAACAAATAATATCACGATTGTTTTTTATTTATTTTCTTCTTTTGATTCGAATTGTGTTATTTCCACAACTATGTCGGTCAAAGCTCTTTGTACCATTATTTCACTAAATGTCCGTGGATTAAGGGATCTTTATAAGCATAGAAGCAGCTTCTCATATCTTAGAGACATAGAAGTGCATTTTTATTTTTTACAAGAAACACACTCCTTGGTAGTAAACGATGAAATGATTTGGAAAAATGAATGGAGAGGTGAAATATTGTTTTCTCACGGTTCTTGGCATAGCACGTGTCTGTATATTAATTCACAGATCAGTCAAAGAGAAATTGCAATGTATGCATGTTGATTCCCAAGGGCGAATTCTCGTACCCAGATCTAACGCAATGCACAAGACACTAAAACACGGAGGAAAACAAGGAGAAAAACGCAGGGCAATCCTTAACTCGTTGCCATACCGGCACGAGTAAAAACAGGAAGAAGAAAAAAGTGGGCCCGCCGGAGGATATGATGGTTTGCCTCTTAAAAGAAGTCCTTGGTGACATGAACATCACCTACAAGACCAACGAAAAGAAAGCTGACCTGATAGAGAAAGTTCGTCATGCTAGAGCTAGTTTGCATGATGAATCTTATGACCACAGCAAGAGATGTCACACCATTTCATCTTCTGAGTACCAGTCTTTGTATGAAAATTGTTCTACTTTCACCAAAGGCCCAATCTGTCTGTTTTACTATGATGAATGAAAGAAACGCCTTCTGCACCTCCTCTTACACATATTTTTTTGGAAGCTTTTCCAACATACTTACAAGCCATCTTTCTTCAACAAATTATTTCGGTTATCATTGCACTTGATAACATTGCATCAAATTAAGAGTTATCCATCATGATAATTCAGTTACTTCAGATTTGGATAGCACTGGTGTCTTCATGGCTGATTGCCCAGGTCAATTTTAAGACTTTTGGTGAAAACAGGGCTTCAAGCGGCCTCCTGCCAAATTATAGGGCTAAATATAGGGTCTTTTTTTCAAAAATATAGGGAGAATATAGGGAATAGGAAAAAAATATAGGAACAATACAGGGATTTTTTGAAGCATTTACAAGCGATATACAGCAAAAAATTAACATTTTTATTAAAACAAATACAATGGCCTTCTCCATGCCCCTCATAGCCATTCCTAACCATCACACTTAAAGTACAAGATATTTAACACAAAGTTGGAAACAAACTCAAATTTAACATTCTTGACATTCAGTCCAAACAACAGCAATCAGTGGAAAATCATGTCCTCAACATTCAATGAGTGTCATTTTACTGTTCTTGACAGATAAATGTTTTGAATAGCATTCCAGTCTCTTCTCCTATTTGAACACTGTTTGGTTTGTTCCACTGCATGTTTCACCTTCTTCTTAGCAACTTCAAGCAGCCCTTGAGCTATAGCAGCCTTGTTGAAGTTGTTGTTCATAACCAATCACAATAAAACACAAGATATTCAACACAAAGTTGGAAACAAACTCAAATTTAACATTTAGATTCTTGACTTCAGTCTAAAAAAAACGGCAATAAGTGCACATCGTCCTCAACATTCAGTGAGTGTCCTTTCGCTTCTTGGCAGATAAAATGTTTGGAATAACCTTCCAGGAGTCTCTTCTTGTTTTTGTCTAGTTCATTTCTCGTATTTGAACACTGTTGGGTTTGCTCCATTGCATGTTCCATCATCTTCTTAGCAACTTCAAGTAGCCCTTGAGCTAGCTATACCAGCCTTGTTGGAAGCCTTTTTGTTCTTAATTGCCTGTGAAAGCAGTTCATTTGCTTCTTTATAGAGTGTTTTAGCCGTTTGCAGCTCACTGTCCTTCTGGTCTTCCGACTTCATCAGTCTGCTTCATTCCAACTTGCTTCCCTTTCTCTCTCTTTCTCAGCATCCCTCAGCCTTTCCTTCTCTACATCTTAAATGCTCGTTTTTTTTTGCGAGATCTTCTTTGTCATCAGTGAGCCTTTTTGAAGAAGTCCTTTGGTGATGTGAACATTCTGTGGCTCTCCGCACTTCTTCACATGATCTTTGACAGAACACAGACCATTTATTGTCAAGTATCCAAGAGAAGCCCTGTCTGGAGTTACTGTCTTCTTGTTTGCAGAAAGACTTTGTTCTACATCTGCAATGCCATGAGCTATAGAGAGAAGGCTTTTGAAGATTTTCTGAAGAACAGGATACTTAAATTCACCCTGCTGAGATTTCTTTTGGAAGACATCTACCCAGTAATGGTCAACCCTATGCATGCTACCGTCTGCATC
>JAJGOT010000112.1:815000-842500 GCA_022457155.1 Cladopsammia gracilis
ATTTGAGAAGCTCGTTACTCACTCGATTTCGCCGCTTGGTCGATTTATTTAGCTGTTTATCAACAACAGAAACGAGAATAAAATCCCTGTGAATAACACTGTGATCAGGATAATTCCTACTCAAACAGGATGTAAAGTCTGCCTTGTGTTGTTGTCCTTGAACACTTACATGTAGAAATTTAACCGATTTGCAATAAATATCAGCTCACAATTTTTTTTCAATTATCGCTTGTGATATTTATATTAGGAGCAAGTTTATTACATGTTTCACATCACTGTACATGGCACAATTTCAGGTTTCCTTTTTTATAACTTAGGTGTACATGTGATAATTGCCAGATTATGGGAAGAGTGGAAGCATGCATATGTTGCCAAGAAATCGAGCAAGTTAAAAATAAACTTATTGAGGCAGTTACTAGTGGTGAATGTGAAGAACAACCCACATGCATTACCCAGCATCCTGGGTTCAATCCAGTCTGCATAAATAGATGGGTCCTGCAGACAGCTTGGTTGCAATACAAGCAACAATACAAAGATCCATATAATGGGCCAGAGGACAAACTTTCTAGGCACATTGCTTACAGGCAATTAGCTCGATGGTGCTGGGGAATTTTGGGGAAAGAAATAAGAGTAGTTCTTCCATCCTGTGCAGTTATGTGCATATGGAACTTCTATCCTCCACCTGGGCCAGAGGAAGAGTTTGCCTTTGAAGGGTTT
This sequence comes from Cladopsammia gracilis, assembly GCA_022457155.1. NCBI lineage: Eukaryota > Metazoa > Cnidaria > Anthozoa > Scleractinia > Dendrophylliidae > Cladopsammia > Cladopsammia gracilis. The sequence continues at coordinate 815,718 of JAJGOT010000112.1, forward strand.
CGTTATGCAGATGAATAAATATTTGTGGTCAAATTTCAAAAGATTTGATTTCTTTTATACTTGTGTTTGATTTCAAATTATAATTGTTGATTGATCTGCATGTTACACTGTACCTTAGTGCACACTGAACCTACCAAACAATATTGCTAAGTTTTTTAAACAGAGATTGCTTTGCTTTTTATATGTGTAGTTGAATATGTACCGAGTGTCTTGAGAGCGGTAATAATTATTCAATTAATATTAATTTGGCCAGAACCTCATAAGGGGGTCATGGGTTTTTGTTATGGCTTAATCCAAGCAATGGTCATGGTTTCTCCCTGTAGTGAGTTTATCTCCCACACTCCTCCCCCCCCGCCCCCCATGCCGCCCCCCATGCCCCCCGCTATTTCCAAGTTTGCCTCTGATCGAATTCGCCCCTGATTATTATTTTTTTTGTGGTGGAGCAAGCTTTCAACAATTTACAAGGGCATATTTTTTTTGGCTCGAGTAATTGGTGTTTCATTGAGGTAATAATAATGTTGGTCATAACTTTTATTATACATGGTGGCTCCTAAAGGAGCCGTTTTGTATACTACCTGTAGAGTGCAATGCCGAACGCTCGACCTACAGGATTTCTCCCTGCGGTGTGCAATGCAGGGTGGGGGCTCTTAAAGAACCTTTTTTTCTTTAGGCTTCCACCAGGGCGTAAAGGTGCAAATTTCCACAGACGCTGTTTTGATGTCTTCTTTCCCTCCTTGTACTCTACAGGGCGAAACCACTTCCCTTCAATCCAAGCCAAGTGCTGTTCATTTATTAAATCTTGAATGGTGTTGTTGTATTGCATCTGCTTTTGTCGGTGCAGGATTTGATGCAATGTTCTTTGGTAGTTGAACAGGCACTGGTTGGGCAACTGCACCCCCTTGCTCCACACGCTTAATGACTTCAGAAAGCAAAGCTAACAAATGACCATATGACTTCTTCTCGGTGATTGGCTTTACGACCCATCGCTTGTTTGCTTTCGGAAAGCAAAGTTTGTAGCATGCCTCACCTGCCTGTTCACCTGACTTTACTACAGCTTGACTGCGACCAGTATTTGCATTGTTGTCAAGAGCAGCAAGTTGGGTCCTGGCAACCATGCCCCTGTGTGAATAATGCTCCCGTTTCGAGCAATACTTCAGCATCATGGAGTGGTAGACCTCAATTTTGCCAGTGTGACAGAAGTCAGTTAGCTTAGCCAGATCCTTTAGCAGTTTGGTATTTAAAACCACTTCCTCTAAAGCTAAGTGAGCTGGAGTGCCTGGCTTGAGCCAACAAACTTTCTTAGCTTCAGAGGATGGAATCCGCCTGTGGCTGCACTTATGGAAGAGGGTGTTCCCTCTCCATTTGTGCTTGTTGGAAACATGATCCAAGACCGACTTCCACTTTTCACGTAAAAGTGGCACACTACCATTGCAGGTTGCAGCACACCACCATAGGTGATTGGAAATGGACTGGATCATGGGGACAATTCTTCACAACCCTTTTTTTGGCTTTGTTAGTGAGCTTTTTGACCACCCACTTGGAAAGATGCCAAACATCATATTGATGATTAATATGGGGGTAATCCTTGGCCATACAACTGCTGATGGACACATGGCGGTCTGTTGCAACCCTGTTGATCTTCACACCTTTGCCCTCCAACATTTCTATGCACCTGGAAAAGCCCTCTTTCTCCATGGCATTCGATGACGAAACTTCCGCTACTTGGACAACATCAAATGCCACCACATCTCCTGTTTCCTCCTCCATTAGAGTGTAGGTGCCATATTTTGCAGAATGGCCAGGGCTATCACATCGCCCATCACCATCTAGATTGACAACTTCCTTGGATGTAAGTTTCTCAATCTGATTCCTACTTTCATCCTCCCATGCCTTGTTAATAACGGGAAACAAATATTTCAGTTGGGTGTCATAAAACACACTCTCACTGAAAAATTGAAGATTAAGGCATGAGGCAAGCCGATTGATACTTGCAAAGGTGTTGCCTGTAAACAGAATTGATGCCGCCAGTAACACATCTCCCAGGGGTTTCTTTTTAACTACTGGTTGGGATCCCCATAGCTTTGTATGGCCACTTTGGCAAGTTAATGTAATGGACAGCATGGTTCCAATTGTTTTTCTCTCCTGTTGGATGATCACATCCCCACAGTCAGGGCATCGTTTAAGGTCATCGAGGCATGATCCAAACACCAGAAATTTCTTATCACCGTCAGGAGAGCATCTGTCTGCAAGTGACACCATGTCATCATCAGTTACCAACTTTTCGTGATCATCGGGTAGTTGCCAGAGGGGATCAAGGTGTTTATCATCTTTGTCACCATCATCGTCATGATCATCTGTAACGTCATCATCATCATCACTTTCATGACCATCAACATCAACAGTTTCAACATCCTCCAGTTGAGGTAAGGACACTGTGAAGCCATCATCATCAAAGGTAGGAAAAACTACGTCGGGGGGTGCCTTCATGGCATAACTATGGTCATGCAAAACATTCCACTGTGTAGCATTAGAATGTACGGGGGCATATGCTTCAGCTTCAACAGGGAGGGAAACAGCAGGGCTTAATTTTTTGGTATTATTAGCTTTGCAATCAGTTTGACTTGCCACACTTCTTAAAGTAATGGGGTCAAAACAGCACTGAATCCCAATGTCATGCATCCCTGGGCTTACAGGGTAGGCAACAGGACATGGTTCCACAGCATCATCGTCAAGCACAGGTTCCTCTGCAGATGTGCTGTCATCATTTTCAGCCAGCAGTTCTTCAACAGCCTGATAGAAAAATTTAAAATGCACAGATAATACATGTAGATGATTCGTTTCAATTTAGAACGAGTTAAATGAGTGTTTCAGCCCCTTAGAAAGTATCCAAAATCTTAATGGCAATTCATAAGAGTGAAAACTAAGACTGAAAATTTATTTGTGTGACTGCCAAGCAAATGAAAAATGAATCCACGAGACTCTAAGGCCAAAGGTGATGCTTTACTTCTGAAGGGTAAATTAATATTGTTTAGTAGAAGTACATGTAGAAAATATTCCTTGCCAAATAGAAAATCTCCCTGTTTCCCTAATAAAATATATTATTGGCTCATTACGTTTTATACGTAGAAACCCGACGTGGAACGAAAAAAATATCAATTTCAAATCAGCGGTCTATTGAAATGGTTTTCGCTACACGTGTACACAAACAACCATTATTACAACGTCGGTAATTTCATAAGGCGGATTATACACTACGCGATCTGATTTTTCACTAATGAGCACGATTCTGATAAAAGCAGACGCAATGCAAACTCTTATGTATCGGACCGATTTGCATTGATTCCCATGATAAACAACTAAAAACTTATAACCTATAAACAATTGTAGCATGTAAAATCGGCCACACACGTGTATACAACATAAATCCGCATAAACTACTAGCAAGCAATAATAAAGCACTAACTTCTTGACGCATCTGTCGTTGAAGGCGACGTTCGCTCGATAACCGCAGCTTTTTCGCTTCTTGAACATGACCGTAGCTAAACAAGGATGGTATAGCGTCATCCTTCAAGCTCCCTTTACACTTTCGCCCCGTCAATTCTGCCCGGAGATCGGTTTCAAAACAGCCTGGTTCGAAATGGTCGCTGCAAACATAGCAATTTTCGAGAGGAGGCATATTTTTTCGTCGTATCCTGTCCAACCATGCCTTCGTACGATAATCGTCCGGGATCCTGTGATAAGACACCTTGTCTCCTGTCTTCTTGGAATAATTGAAACAATTAGGTACAACACAGCCCACCATTTTCGTTTAAATATACACAGTTTCAACCACGGTAGTACAATCACGGCCGAAATATGTATAAATCCGAATACAAGTTAACAGAATAGCAAATGCAAAACAGTGTTTGGAACCCCGCGTGTAAGATTTTATGAAAGTCCCCCCCCCCCCCCCCCCCCCCCCCCCCCCCCCCCCCCCCCCCCCCCCCCCACGAAAAAATCAATGACGATTCTACGTCACAAGTTACTGCTGACCACTGTAACGCAGCTCGTATTTTTCCAAGATGGCGCCACTCTATATGCATTTTTGCTCGTCTTTCAGGTAAAAATTCCGAGTTGTAAGAAAAGATCAGTAAATAATATTATCAAAAATTGAAGCACGAGACAAAGGCCAATAATGCAAAATAACTTCATTTTTACCCCGGAGTTCCCCTTTAACAACTATTATTTTCAAAACCTTGCTGTCAAATCCTATTGTGTTTCTTTCCTTTTCGTCACTTTCGTCACATGAAAGAGGTATCAAGTCACACTTTACATGTCTCATCCATTCCGAAGACGACAACAAATTGGGCAGACCGTGCAGCTTCGCTCTTTGAAGTTCCATTAGCCCCACAACTAGCACCTGCAGTAATAAGTGCCCAAGACACAGAGCGTATAAAAGAATGGGCACATACATTTGGGGCCGCAGTTCGGCAAAGGATGGTAAAACAGGAAACAATGGCTAGGGCAGGAACTCTGCCAAATTTCTTGTAACAGAGAGACATTGTGCCAGGGGAAAAATACGATTCATGTAGCAGTGCAGAGGAGGAGGAAATCGACAAGGAAGAATCGCAAAGAGTTGCTAGTTTGGACCAGGAAGCAAACTTTTTGCTTGCGAGGGTGTCTGCATTTGGTTGCACTGTCCGTTTCAATAGCAGGCTGATGTTTTGACAACCTATTGTGGACCTTCCATTTTCTTTGTTAATGTAAATGTGAATCATACACAAAGTTCTGATACAGTAATTAACATGTGGCAAACAATCCATAAGTTCTAAATCAACAAGATCGATTTTCTATCAAAAATTGAAATAGTCAATGAGATTGATATGGGAATTATGACATGAGTTGTTTGGATAGACAATTGTCTCTAACTTGAGTTTCATGCAGCTTTCTAAGCCTTCAATTGATCTTCTGCCAGATTGAAACATTCTTTAAGGGCTGTCTCCCTAAGATCCTCATAATCAAAATTGGTCATGAAACAGATTTTCTTCAATTCTTGCATGTGAATTACACTTTGTCTGGTAACTATAAAAAACATTTCGTTTAGTCTCAAAATGGTTTCATCAGTAATTTACAGGGGAGTCCCACAGGGAACCAAATTTGACATTTTTTAGTAAGAAAAATGCAAAATTACCCTAACTATTCTACTATAGTTTGACAGGTACAAGTCTAGTTATTATTAAAACATTATAAAAGTTTCCATATCGTTGTTCCAAGTAGTTAAACATTAACTTCTATCAACCACTTTCACAGCTTGTAATAAAAACAGGAAAAATGGGTCCACAAAAATTCATCTAAACCAAAAGTGGATCGTCGTACAGCAATTTTCTTGCAGTCATAGAACAATAAAGACCTAGTCTTAAATAACATGAAAAAAAAATTGTGCGGCCAGGTGGTTTCAAAACCACAAGGATGTCTTGAAATAACGGTATTTACGAATTATGCAAATTAGTAGCCTCAACCATAGCGTGCAAATACAGTGCAAATGTGACCCGAACAATGTTGTTTTCCCTCAGAGAAACACAAAAATAGTTTCAAACTACTGCAGAATACAAAATTGAACTAGTATACATCAGTATTGAAATTGTTGATAGCCTTCAAAGTGCCTATGAACTGTCCTCGATGCACACAAAACCCTGCAAAATACTGCTTCATTCAATGACCGCTAATTTTGCTTGAGAAGTAAGTTTACAAGAGTCTTCATCTGTAATTATTAATCTGAGAATAAAGCTTCAAAAATACGACATATGCATATATTGTTATTTCAGATCTTACTGCCTTGAACTGAAATCAGTGACTGCCATCTTGGTGTATGCTTTCATTTGTACTTTTGCGGCCTTTTTCCACACCTTTTCGCTCGTCATTCATTCTTCACGAAGCGAGGGCCGAAGGCCCGAGCGTAGAGAGGTTAATTTTTTCCGAAAAAAGTTTCAAAAACACGGACTTTTCACGCCATAAATTGCTCATTGAAATAGAACAAATTTGTTAGAATATCTTTTCGAGTTTTTCAAAGTTACAAATTTATTTACAAATGAGTAAAGTTAAGTTAAGTTATTTACAAATGAGTAAATAACGGAAACTTGCTGAGGATTTAGCCCAAAACTTTTTTCGAATTTTGATGGCATGATAGCGCGCACAGCATAGCTCAATGTAAGTAAACCGTTCAAACAAACAAAAGCAGCTTATGAAGTCATCTTATTGTTAACCTTCCATAGAAAGGGTCATTGCATTGAATACAGCTTTGTTTATCTGCCAAACTTGACAAAGTAATCAAAATTTTTGCCCCTCCTTTGAAGATAACTTTAAATTTTGGTTTTCTATGCAAGGAACCCATTAAATTGCTGCGGAAAAAAATTTTCAACCAATCACAGGCTGGTCTTTGAGACGACAATACGACTTTATATTGACGTCTCAAAAGCACAAAAGTATCTGAGAATCGTGATACTAATTTATATTGAACTGAACAACATGGTAGTGTCTGTGATTCAATGTCATGGTGGTATTGCTATTTTATTTATTTTTATTTTTTGTTGTTAAATTGCAGCCCCTGACATACCAGCAGCAGTTCCTGGTAAGTTCCTGCCACAGCCATTTCCTAAGATAATCAATACTTTCTGTAATTTGTTTTCCACTTGTACATGTAGTCTATCAATTGATTTTTTCCTTCTTGTTTTCAGGAGGACCACGACCCTTTGGTATGTTGGTTATGTTTATATTAAAGTGCACTACATGGTAGTGTCCATGATTTCATATTTTTGCAGTATTGACATTTTAATGATTTTACTTTCTGTTTTGTTGTTAAATTGCAGCCCCTGTCATGCCACCAGTTGCTGGTAAGTTCTTGCCCTAGCCATTTCCTAAGATAATGAATAGTTCCTTGCAATGCACTACAGTTTGACCAATTTCTCTTAATGTTTTTCACTGGTAACCGGAATTGATTCTAATTTTTCTTTCCGTCTTGTTTTTTCAATCTTCAACAGAAACAGACAGACAAAGACAGAGTAAGTTATTTTTTGTTTAGAATATAGGTCGTTTATGAAACAGGTTATAATTAGTAAGGTTTTTCCAAAAAAATTGGAACGCCTTATGAGTAGTAAAATGGCAAAAGAAAGATTTGATTTATCAGAGTCAAAACACACTTAATGTTTTCATTCAGTATATGTTGACCATATTTACGTTAGCAAATGGTAAGTGACTGAGCATGTACTATCTAGGTTTGGATGCAGATAGGAGATTTGCTAATTTAAACCTTTGAAGTATAGGACAATAACACATGTTGTGCATAGTGTTTAAAATTATCAATAATATTAATGTAGTTTCAACACTGTTCCATGTTTTCAAAGAGAAATTTGTGAATGCAGTCATGTTCTGCTTTGTCCACTAGCAGTTTTAAACAGAAGATTTTTGAGGAAACAATATTCTTTTAATTAGTTTAGAATGTGGTGTAAAAAAAATTATTTATTGATTGCAAATAAACTATATATATATTGTCATGTAAGGGGTGGTGAGCGCATGTGTGCTCTTTAATTTACAGCCGTACATCTATTAAAAATGAAATGGTGTAAAGCAGCTATATTCTAATGACAATACCACTTATTTATGTGAATGCAGTAGGGATCATGAAGACTTTTAATTTGTTTTATTCTCTGTAATCCTGCTGTTTGATTACTGCATTTCACATTCCTAATTTTGTTTTTTGTTTTTTCTTATCTTTTGCAGAACATTGCTTTAACTGTGGAGAAGCAGGCCACCTCCAGTGGCAATGCCCCTAGCCTCCTACCACCAAGAAAGTTACTAGAAGGGGCGGCCGAAGGGGCGGCCGAAGGGGCGGCCGAAGGGGCGGCCGAAGGGCGGCCGAAGGGGCGGCCGAAGGGGCGGCCGAAGGGGCGGCCGAAGGGGCGGCCGAAGGGGCGGCCGAAGGGGCGGCCGAAGGGGCGGCCGAAGGGGCGGCCGAAGGGGGGCGGCCGAAGGGGTGATGGATTGTGGGTGGATGACAATCATGAAGCTTTGAAATTGTTTCACAATTTTTACTATTGCTTTTTAGAAAAATTGTTTGAAATGTAGTCAGAATTAAAAAAAAAACAACCAGGTTTCCTTTGATTGATGTCCACCAAACTCAAGTTTGACCTTTAGGGATAAAAAGCAATGGACTGCATGTGAATGGTAACTGCTGTAACTTCTACAATTGTAATTATGCTGCTTTAGTTTGTTTGTTTTGCTCAAAGTTGTTGTTTTCTGGAGCAAAATAAAGTTACATTCTGTATATTTTATTTATTTTTTGAAATACAGCACAACTGATAAAAATATCCTATGATACTACACACAAAAAAGGATAAGATATAACTATTGTATTTCACCTATGCCCAAATTGGATAAGACCGAAAACCTACATGTAGCAAATGTAAGAAAAACGTTTTTTGCTTCATTCATTCCTCAACCAGCAGAAAACCATGCTTATGAGTTGTGCTGTATTTGGTGGTGTGTTTGGAAGTTGTCACAATATTTTTATTATTCAATAAAGTGTACGAGAATGTTAATTCAGTCATTTCCTGTTTTGTTGTGATATTGATTGACTTGTCACATGCCATTTTGTGATATTTCATCTTGGTCTTTGGCTGATCAATAAATACCCGTTTTTGTTTTTTGCTGATTGGCTGAATCACACACAGCTGGGTAAATCCATTTGCAGAGTCAAATCCGAGCCCAAGTGAAATCCAAGTTCGAGTCAAATGTCCAAGTCACTGGTCAATGGAAAATGTTTCTCTTCTAGTGCTCCAAAAGATGGCAGACGGTCGATCAGAAGGTGAGGGACATGTTTTATTCAAATCCATTTGCATCCTAATTGTTCCTTTAAAATATATGCATTTTTAAGTAAATTGATAACACAATAGAATACTTACTCTATTTTATCCAAAAGATTTTTGTTTAAAATAGTACTTTTTCTTTCATTTATAGATGGCCTGTTTGACTTTGACCAAAAGAAGGTAAGATTAGCTTAATAAATTTGCCTTTCTGTCTTTTTTGTGGATTCTTATGTAAATATAAATCAATAACATTAATTTAGTTGACTTGACTTTAGCTGACTTGACAAACGACAGGTAAGCGACCATTTACTCTGTGTTCATACGGATATGCAACATAAAGAACTTACGCTTGCATGTATTGGTGGCGAAAGAAATTGGAAAGAAATTGGCCAAGTGTTGTATCGTAACATAATTTGTTTGTATTCTAGTGACACCAGTGATGACCTAGAACCGGTATTTTCGGTAAGACAACAGACAGAACAGAGCTCCAGGCACAAGGTGAATCAAAAGAATATTGCTTATGGATATAATGCGAAGGATCCGCTCTCTTTGAAAATGTAACTAGTAAAAGTCATAAATGAAAAAGAAAAACACAGTTAGTTTTGTTGTAAAGAGAGATCCAAAAAAGACTGTCCGAAGGCATTGTTTCAAAACTGGGCAATTGGAAGTAGGGAAAAATTTTAAATTAAGGCTTCTGAGATCGCCGGTAATGCACAGAAATTTGGTAAAAGATAGTCAATATTGTGAATCCATTTGCTCCTGCTTCTAAGGGAAAAATGCCAAACTTTTGCAAGTTTAATGAACGGAAATGAACACGAAAATGTGTGAAATTTTGATGACCCTCTCCTTTTTAGTTTCACAAAGAAATATTTACCCCTATTTCCACCAACCCTCTGATAAATGACAGGTCCCTTCAGGTTACGGCCCTTAACAGCCCTGTAAAATATGTTTGAATTTTAACAGTCATATTTACATATCTTATGCATACATTGAAGGTGGTACAGCCAATTGAGGATTCTCCTGTGAAATATGTGGATCAACATGGGAAAAGAAAGATGGGAGGGGGTCATTGACCGTTTTTATGCTAGAGACGTTAAAGTCGTCTAGTGTAAAAACGGGATGCACAAAAGTAGACGACCTTATTTAAAAAAGTAGATTTTTCTGAAAAAAGGACTAGGCTCTACTCTTGGAAGACACTGGACACGAGTTAAAGCGGCACCAAAAATGAACTTCAAGCCCACGAAATGTGAAAAAAATGTTCAAACTCTAACATGGTGGCGGTGTTACAACTTTTAAAGTCTATTTCTCGCCGTCGCCAAGAAAGGCATGACTTAGAAATGCAGATGTTGGTAACACAGAAAAGTGAATCGAGAAAGTGAAAACTTCAGATGATGGAAGATGATGAAATAGACACAGCCAAAGCAATAGGTTTGTGTGCCGTCCGAGCCAAACGACCCAGAAAGGAAAGAAGCCCAGACGAACATAGGAGTTTCTCGTGGTGGAGACATGGCTACCAAAATTGGGACTACAGTGCGTTCAAAAAACGTTTGAGGATAAATCGAGCAACGTTTCAGTTCATTCGTGGCGAGATAGAAGCCCAGCTAGTCAAAGAGCCAACTTATTTCAAACCTGAGCCGATACCTCCAGACATGCAGCTGACTGACCCTGCATTGGTTAAAAATGTGTGTTTAATTATTCCTTTAAAATTCTGAGAAAATATGAAACCATTATATTCTAATTTACCTGTTAAATTCTACGTCACTCTCATCCCCTGACATGTGTTCAGAACTTGCTTCTGCTGAGGAGGAACTTGAATTTAACACCTGCTTCTTCTCACGTGGCATCATAGCAGCGCTCTTCGCCATGGTTACTTCAGTCTTGTCTTCCTTGTAATTGTCACTATATTCATCATCACTGCTACAGGTACCATCACTTTCTATGTCTGCTGCCTTAGTGCCAACCTTTAACTCTGTATGTGTTTCAGAGAAATGGGGTTTATTATTTGAAACCATTCAGGTTCATCTATTGCTGATTTACCACTACCAGACTTTGCCCTGTCGGTGTATTTTCTCCACTGCTCTTTCAGCCATTTATATTTTGCTCATAGCTTAACAACTGACGTATCGATTTCCTTTGCTTTTCCTTTCTTAGAACTGGTTGTTGTTTTTGCTTGTAAACGAGCATCTAACTCTTTCTTAATGGCTTCAAAAATATGAAAATTAGCTGACTTTTTGAGTGTAAGAGTCTCCAAAGTTAATGCAAATTCAGTTCGGTCGTCTGCGAGAACAGATGCAAACTCCTTAAGTTCATCCTCACTCCACTTCTTCATACTCTTCTTGGCCACCATGTTGTTTTGCACTCGTCCCAGTCGTCTCTGGACGAGTCGAGGATAAATGCGTCCTAGTTTACGACATCCTGTCTTTATACCAGAGACGTTAAAGTCGTCTGCCTTATTTACCATTTTTATACTGGACGTTATAGTCATCTTGAGACGACTTTAACGTCTCAGACGACTTTAATGTCTCTAGCATAAAAACGGCCATTCCATCCGGAAATTGTTTGCTCCTGGAAGGTGAGTTCTTTAGGGACTATTCATTGATTATTATAGCTAGTTACTCGTGGCAAAGCACACCAGTTGTAAATCTGGCATTGACTTTTCTTGTTTTTTTTTTTGTGTCACATAAGCGCATGCAAATTTATGCACGCATATTTAAGTCTATATCGACGACTATATGGCTTTCGGCCATGAAATACATACCATAAAATCTCTCCGTGTGTGTACTCGAGAAGCAAGATAAAGAACTACTGCGAACTACTGCGTACAACTGCACACTTTCAAGACAATTCAAGGTGTTCATGGATGGATAGGACCGTTTGATATTGTGTTCGCCACTTATTCCTGTGGGATTTTTGCTCTGGCAAGTTCTGTGTTTTATATATTAAACTTGCCATTTGCATAGCGATCGAGCTCCGGATTGAGCTTAAGTGTCAGCTACTGAATCTAGTGAATGCAGTGTAGTCTTACTTTTAAACCCGTGTATCAAGAAAGCATGATGAACAGGTTATCGGCAAGGGTGTTTAAATAAAATTCACTCTCTCACTCACTCACTCACTCACTCGCTCCTTCCATCAGCTGTAAGCTTAGTGAGCAAATGCTTTGCTACGACCACGTTTCGTAACAGGAATTCAACGTGAATCCAACGATAACAATAATTAATTTGATGTAAACGAATATAGACAACAATAAGCTTACAGATGTTTCGCATTTGGAGTTTTTAGTGCAACATTAAAATCGATCTAAAAGGATTTTGCAACCTAAACACGCGTTCTGATGCGTATCTAGCTTAAAATAATAAAATTTAGTTCGTAGGTAGTATGTGCTCTTGGACAGCGCAGTGACTGGGTTTGTGGCTTAGTCCCGGACGGCCCGAGTTCGAATCTCCATAAAGTCCTCTTTTTTTTCCTTTTTTTTTTTTTTCGAACTGGACATTATGAAAGTGATATACTTTTTTTTCGTTCGTCAAAAATCCTTATGTTTAATTTAAAAAATATATATATTGAACTGTGTCAGTGTGAAAACGTAACCTTACGGCAATATTGCGTTACGTGTTAGCATTTCTTCTTCTCGGGTTGGCTCTTAGGAGCCTTTGATTAAATATAATTTTAAGCTTATGTTTCTCTGTAAAAGCACTCAAATCACTTGGGAATCAATGCTGCAATGAGTTAAAGGCACCACGAGTTCAAGCTCTGTACAGCTTCTTGTTATTGCATTTAAATATCTAGGTTCATTATTGAAATACTCTTTTCAAAATGTCAAGCACAAAAATTGTGGTTACAGAAAATATCCATACCGACCCCATGGAAGGTCATTGGAAATTTCAAGGGGGAGGCATCCCTGGAATTGACAGATGCATTACCAGGGGTGGCGAATGGTAAATCCGAGACTCGCCGAGACGCTGAGACCCTTGTTTCAAAATCCAAGACCGAGACCGCAGTTACGTTACAAAATCCGAGCCCGAGACCCAATGCGGGAAAAAACCGAGCCCGAGACTCAGTGCCAAAAATATCCGATTCACCTATCAAACAACAAACAAGGATGAAGAATGAGAATGCTTGACAAAAGTATCCGAGACTCCGAGACCTAGAGGAAAAAAAATCCGAGACTCCGAGACAGAAAAAGCACCAGCCAAACGAGACTTTGAGACTTAAAACAAAAACTGCCGAGATTTCGAGACCCGACCAAAATTTTCCGAGACCCACGATTTTGAAGGTACCATTTGCCACCCCTATTACCCCCTTCATAATAATAATTGCAAATTATTATTTTTTATTTATTCAGTTCATACACCATAGATGATGATGACAGTTCTGATGAACATTACCCTTCCTGTGTCAGGTAAATTATTTTTATTATAATTATTCAAAAACAAGAAGACAGGTGTCCAAACTGGACAATTACCCAATACCCAAAACAGAGGATCCCCTGGTGACCCTAGGAGGGGGTGAAAAGTTCACCAAGCTGGACATGTCTCAAGCATATCAGCAGAAGACCTTGGATGAAGAATCTCAGAAGTTTACAACCATAAATACGCATAAAAGCCTTTTTCAGTACAATAGGCTACTATTTGGAGGCTCCTCTGCACCAGGAATTTTCCAGAGGACAATGGAAAAGCTTTTGCAAGGTATTCCACATGTCATTGTGCGGATGGACGACATTCTCATCAGTGGTAAAGATGACGACGATCATGTGGCTAATTTAGAAGCAGTACTCAAGAAATTGTCAACAGCTTGGCTGAGGCTGGAAGTCACATATTGTGGTTATGTGATCAATGGGACGGGTATCAAGCCTGTAGCAGCTAAGGTGGAAGCCATACAGAATGCCCCAGCACCTGAAAATGTTACACATTCCTTGGAATGTTAAATTATTACCATAGCTTCCTTTTTTTTACTTTATTTGCAACAGAAAAACACTACTTACAAAAAGATTAATTACATAACTTACAATACGTACAATACGTAACATTAATTACAGTATAAGTAAATTAATACATCAGTTGTCCTTAAATTAGTAAATATAGTTGTTGTAAGAAAAAAATAAAGCCAAAAAAAAAAAACGGGGAAAAGGGCACGGACAGGAGAGATAGTGGCTTACTATCTTAGCTTGCTTACAGCTCAGATTAAACATTCACAGTAGTTAAACATATTTACATTCTAGGAAGATGAGGAAAAACTCGGTAAAGTAAGGCCATTCCACTTTTTTTAAGGATGTTTTTGTAAGAGCTTTTCTAACAAAGCATAGTGTTCAATTTCTTGAATCATGCCTAACATCTGTGGAAACATTTGCTTCATTCTACATGCATGTATAAAATATCGTGCAAGAAGAGTACAGAAATCAAGTAGAGATGGTGCGGAAGTTTCAGTGTTTAAGCCTAGAGCCAACAGTTTATTTATTTTGTCATTATCGGAAAGTAGACCTGGAGTGATTAGCCAGTTTTCCAAGGCTTTCCAAAAAGATTGCACTATAGGGCAGTACCAAAAAAGATGTAACAGTGTTTCCGGATTTTTTTGACAGAAAGAGCACATTTCATTATCCTTTATTCCAATCTTACTCAAAAATGTATTAGTGGAGATTCTACGGTGAATAAACTTGAATTGAAAGTTCCTAAGTTTGCAGCTTTGAGTACAAATGAAAGGTTTCAAAAATATTTGCTGCCATTGAATGGTTTCTAGCTTTTTGATTTCACAGTCTACTTCCCACTTTGTTTGGCTTTTTTCAGGAGCAGTCACTTTTTTGGATAATAGAGCCTTATAAACATCGCGGCTAAGATTTTTACAATTTAAAGCTTTGACGCTCCAGTCAGTGTTATTAATTTTATGATGGTCAGGCGGTTGTGGAGCAATCCTTTGGCGATTACCCAGTAGTGACGATGTAATGCCATAATATTCTACAAAAGTGGTCTTGATTGCGAATTTGGCTTGAAAATCGTTATAACTTAAAAAACTGTTGGTCCTTGATCCGTTTTCATAATAAGATGATGTGGGTGAAATATTCCTTTATCAGCCCAATGCCTATAATAAGCTGGTGCATTTGTTATACGTACCAAAGAATTGTTCCACAGAGCCATTTTTCGAAAATCCGCTAACGAAGATATGGCCGTTTTGTAATGCAATCTGCCCATATTTCAATAAGTTCTCTTAAAAAAAGTATCTTTGATGTTCATTTTGTTAATGTCATTTTTGCTGGCAGCCATTGCTTCCTGCTAGACATTGCTACAGTCCTCGAACCACTCCACAAGCTGCTATTCACAACACTCGAAATAAAGCGCGAAGACTGAATTCCAGAGGTATTTTGACTCGAACTATGTTAACGAATCCCATCCCGAATAAGGATAAAAGATGACTCTCACTAGCATTCTGCCCTTCAAACGTGATCAAGCGCCTGGAAGAACACTTGATGACTCTTTTCTGTGACCTCTGAATTTCAAGTGAAGAACATTATCTGTTGTTGTGATTATGGCGGATCCACAGATGCCAGTTCAACCAGCACGACCGGTGCGTCCAGCACAGCCAGCTCCACTGGCACGGCCAGTGCAACCAGCACAAGCGGCACAACCGGCACAACCGGCACAAGAGGCACAGCCGGCACAAGCGGCACAACTGGCGCAGCCGGCACAAGCTGCACAATTACCAGCACAAGCGGCACAAGCGGCAAAAGCGGCACAACCAGCACAGCTAGCACAACCGCTAGGTCAGGGTGAACTGGGAGAACTCGAGGTAACTATTTTTCTGAACTGTAGTCCATTATGCCATCAAATTTCCCCAGTTTTGGCACGGGGTTGTTTCTGTTGAGTTTTTGTAAATTTTGGGTGTGTAAGGGTAACACGCATCTTAAGGTTATCGCTAAATTGGTTCTTATAGTACGGTTGCCTTGGGTTCAAATACACTTTTATTTTTTCGCCTGGGATATTGAATGTCTAATGTTGAGCCACAGTACTCTTAGTGACATGATTCTTTCGCCAAGGGAACGACTGATGATCACTAATGAGTGTGTTTACAATGCTTATTGTTTGGACTCGGTATTTGATTGTACTCTTAGTGACAGGATTCTTTTGTCAAGGGAACGACTGATGATCACTAATGAGTGTGTTTACGATGAGTATTATTCGAGCTCAGTATCTGGTTGTACTCTTGGTGCCATGATTCTTTCATCAAGGGAGCGATTGATGATCACTAATGAGTATGTTTACAATGAGCATTGTTTGGGCTCGGTGTTTGTTTGTACTCTTGTGACATGATTATTTCGTCAGGGGAACGTCTGATGATCACTAATGAGTGTGTTACAGTGCATATTGTTCGAGCTCGGTTTTTTCATTGTGCTCTTAATGACATGATTCTTTCGTCAAGGGAACGATTTATGTTTACTAATGAGTGTGTGCACGCGCACAAGGAATATTGTTTGAGCTGGGTATTTAATTGTGCTCTTAGTGATATGATTCTTTCGTCAAGGGAGCGATTGATGATCACTAATGAGTGTGTTTACAATGCATATTGTTTGAACTCAGTATTTGATTGTTCTCTTAGTGACGTGATTCTTTCATCAAGAGAACGATGGATGCTCACTAATGAGTGTGTTTACAATGCATATTGTTCGTCGAGATTCAGTATTTGTTTGTATTCTTAGTGACATGATTCTTTTGTCAAGGGAACGACTGCTGCTCAATAAGAAGTATGTTTACGATGCGTATTGTTTGAGTTCGGTATTTGATTGTACTCTTGATCACATGATTCGTTCGTCTAGGGAATGACTGCTGATCACTAGCGAGTGTGTGCACAATTATCGAGTTCAGTATTTAATTGTACTATTAGTGACATGATTCTTTCGTCAAAGCCCTTTGACGGATGTTTGAGTACGTTTTATTTGATCCTTTTCAGATTTTGAAGAGGAACGTGGTTGCTTTACAGCAGAAGCTAGAATCTCTGACTACCTCATCCTTAGAGAGTCTGTTGGGTAGAGTTCAAATCGTGGCCGCCCGTCCTATTGTTGAATTCTCCCACTACGAGGCCATGGTTTTGATTGAGGCAATAAAGGATGCAGCTCACGATGGCAAACACGACCGTGCGAACTATTACAAGTTGACTTGTAAGACACTTCGTTCTAAGCTCCACTGCACTACCGACAGTCAGTTCCATGATTACCTTCTCCCCCTCTTGGGGGATAAGGATCAAGAGAAGATTTTGGACATAGTGGCGAAGGTGGATACACACACCAGAGGGGGGCGGGAACGTAGTTTTACTAGGCCTCCACGTCGTGATGGCCCATCAGCTCCATACAAGCTTCGTTGCTTCTATTGCCAGAGGTTTGGCCACACCAAGGCGACCTGCTCCAAGAGGAAGAGGGATTTCCCTGAATCCTCTCCTCGTGACAATTATAATCAAGGAAGTTTTAAGTAGAACTGTTGATGAGTAATGGACTGGAATTATGGAATAAATGATTGTTTCAATGCCTTTCTCTTGTTTTAGATGTTTATATTATTCAGTATTTATTTCCACATTCCATCTATCCCACCCTTGGGACTGTGGTTGGTGACAATTGCAAAAACGGGGTACCTTAAGTCACCCTCCTAGTCATTCTGGGTCACGATTGTCACTTCCTGCTGGCCCTTGGGGTTTTCCCTCCTTATGCTTTTATTCCCCCTTTTTGTGGTTAATATAAATCTCCACCCACGCTTTCAGTTCGTCTTTTCCTTTTTAGGCTTCCTTTGAACTGGCGTGGGAATGGGAGTGTGACCCATCTTTTCACGTGTCTGTCTTGGCTGCAACCCAGTCTCTTCCAAAAATAAGTACGTTGGGTTGATTGGAGGGGAAACCCTGTTAGGGCCGACATGGGAGTGACAACGGTCCCAGATGAGAGGCTCAGTCAAATCATTCAGGGTGATGCACTTGGTTCTATTTCTGAATTGCGATTTCAAGATCCAAATCATTTTTGCGCCGGGGAGATACATAACCACGTGAAACAGTGGGAGGACATAGTAGGCACTCTTCCAAGCACTCAGCAAGGTCGAGCCCTATGTTGGATTCAGCATAAGGTTTCGGTGGAACAATTCTTTCGTCCCTTTATAGGCACTTTCAAAGGGATATCCTATGACTCGGATCGACCTCCACCTGTTCAATTTAAGAATAACCCTTCGTGTCGACCATTTGCCGACTTTGTCCGTAAAACATTGCTTGATAGAATCAACTCTGGAGCGGTATCGGTGTTGGGACGTGTTGGTCAGGTTCCCCCATCCCGCCTTGTTCTGCCACTGACCGTGGAACCGACAAAGCCTCGCTTGTGCCATGACACCGCTACCTTAACCTTTGGATGGTGGATGTTCCGTTCAAATTAGATGGTATCGTTCAACTTGCACAGTATGTTGGTCGACAATCTTACCAAACTGTCCTGGATGCCAAATCAGGATATGATCATCTACTGTTGACCGAAGCAAGTCGCACCTACTTTGGAATCCAGTGGGGTGGGTGGTATTTCGTTTACAACACCCTTCCTTTTGGTTGGAAAATTTCACCTTTTATTTACCACTACACTGGACTGGTGGCATCCCTTGTTTGTTGTATATCGACGATCGCCATAATGGTCAGCTTCAGGTTGATCTCACTCGAGGTCCATATTCTCAATTGTGGACAGCTGACGAACGTAATTTGGCGGCAGCTAATTCAGCTATCTTTTTGGTTTGTTATTATTTGGTCCAGCTGGGGTACTTCTTGGGCCTATTCCAAGTCCATTTTCTGCCCGGCACAAGTCGTACCATTCTTACGCTGCCTGTCAGACTCCATTCAAGAGGCGTTCCTCCTTATCCCAGCCAAGAAAGAGAAATTCCTTGACATTGTCCATCAAATCTTTGCCTGCAAAAGCGTATCAGTTAAGACCCTTCAGTGACTTGTGGGCAAATGTGTTTCTTTCTCTTGCGGTCCCAGGGGCCCTTTTGTTCACGAGAGAGATGAACCTAGCCATCTCCAAAGGCATGCGAACCCATCGCCCGGTTAAGATTGATAAGAACCTCCGTGAAGAGATCACCCATTGGCTCTTCCTCGAGACCTGGGATGGCCCCCTCCCCTGGAAAGATGAGTGTCACATACAGATCTCTCTGGCCACAGATGCTTCAGGAACCGGTTGGGGTGCATCTTTGATGTCGCCAGTAACCTTGTCCGCATCCAGATCCGCGTCCGCATCGGATTATTGGTCTGTTGAAGAGAGCCCTTGATATCACCTCAAGAGAAGCCTTGGCTTTAGATAAAGCCCCCGCATCCTTCCCGGACCTCTTAAGGAATTCTTGGGTAGATGCACATGTGGATAATAAGGCGGTGGTAGACGTATGGTCTAGACAAGGGGGGAGAAGTGCGTCCCTGAACAGAATGATCAAGAGATTGTTTTTCACCACCGCACACCTCCACGTTTCCCTTCACTTGATATATGTGCCATCTAGTGACAACCCAGCGGATGCTCCGTCGTGTCGTCTATCTGTTCTTGATAGCAAGCTCCGCCCCGAGATCTGGAACGTGGTTCAGTGAGAGTTTGGTGGTCCCAAGGGTCACACCTGTGACTTGATGGCTTTAGATTCGAATGCGGTGTGATTTAGACGGAAATGTACTGCCACATTTTTCCCCATATCCTTCACCAGCTTCTTGTGGTGTGAATTTATTTGCCCAAGATCTAACTAAGGAAGATGCATTTCTTGATCGTCCATATCTTTTTCCGCCACTCCCCTTAGTTGGTCCAGTTCTTCGTTTTCTCTCAAGTCCGAGAAGAAATTGCATGTTGGTCACTTTAGTTACAAACCCTAAGAGGTTTTGGTGGCCCTTGATCGGAAAATATTCCTCCAAATCCGTCAAGTTAGCAGAGAATGGAGATCGATGAGCGTTATTGATGCCTTCCATAGATGGATGGGTGCCTCATCCAGGATCTCCAGGAGATTTGTGGGCCTTCGCGCTTACCTTTTGTTGATGTAATTCACGGTCCAAGAGAATCCTAGAATGATCTGTATGGTCTGACACACAAGTGAACATTAGTTTTTAGTATAGAACATTTCAGGCAAAGACTTCATCTAAGATCCTCTCTTTGAAGGTTAAGAACTGTTGTTAGCAGCTTGTTGTAAAGGAGCCTTGCTTTGTAAGCTTTAGTGGCATCCCGTGTAATAAACAGTAACTAGTCTAATCTTTCTCTTATCTGTTGGCGTAAGAAGGGATACTGTTTGGGGACATGTTCTCCTATTGGGTGTTATTTTATCCTGAACCATTCTTTTTGCTCTCCTGTTATTTATAGGCTCTCCCAAGGGTGGCCAAGTTGTTTGTTCCCTCAGTCAGATGTCCGACTTGCAGCCATGCAAATGACTTTGATTTTCGGTTTTGCCAGCGTTGTGGATATAAGAGAAAAGCGGCGATGCGACTGGTGTATAGCAGTCTAGATAGTGAAAGCCTATTGACGAACGTCTACAACAGTTGACCTTATTTTCTAAGGCTACAAGTTATTCCAGACAAAAAGATTCCCTCCAGAAAGAGTTGGAGAGTTTTCTTGGTTCACTGCCTGGTTGTCCTTCTCTAACTAGTGTCGTACCTCGAGATATTTGTCGATTTCTTCTCTTTAAGGATCACAATGGAAGGACTCAGGTCCATAAGAATGGCTGCAAATTTCTTGGACGGAAAGGAGCTCATCCGTGTGGTTGCCCTGTGAGGCTATCATATAAGACTGTGGATTCGTACATAGGTAAACTGAGAGCTATCTTCCATGCGCTTGGTCGGACTGGGGAGTGGGATCGGAGACTCGATCTTGGGAATCCAGCGACAGATAAATCTTTGAAAGATTATCTCCGTGTTATTACTATGGAGCAGCTTCAAGCTCAGGTGCAGCCAAAACAGGCAACCCCATTTTTTATTGACAAACTTGATCGGCTTGTATCTCATATTGGGCGATCTATGAAGTCGTTTTCTATTACTCCCACTCAGCGCTTTATCCTGGCAAGAGACCAAGCCTACTTTAAAGCAGTCTTCTTTAGTGGAGATAGGCCAGGTGACATGGGGCAGGTAAAAGTCCCAGAGATTCTTCGTTTTCTGAACAATGATGGTCTACTGTTTAATCACGTCTGGGGGAAGACTCTGCGAGATGGACACTCCAATGTCTTTGGTATACAGCGAAACCCTCAAATAAAGCTCTGCCCGGTTTCGGGTATCGAGCAACTTAAGGTCGACCTCAGGAGTGGCTACTTATTTCGTCCGACAACCCCCCAAGGGGCCATAGTGAACGAACCATTTAGTTTATCGACAGCATACCTTAAAGAGATGGGGAGTGACAATGGTGAAACCCTTCACGGCTTCCGTTGGGGTTGCACAATAACTTTAGCCCTTTCGGGCGTTGAATTTTCAGAGATAATGGACCATGTGGGCTGGACGCAGCGTCACATGACACTGTATTATTTACAACTAGCTAAAGTTCTTAATCCTTCAGGGGCGTCGGCCCGATTGGCCCAACCTGACTTGAGTTCCGTTACCTCTGAATGGGAGGACCTAAATGAATTGAAACATTTCGTTTCGGCATTTCCGGCGGATGCTACTCGGAAACGTAACATTGATGGATCTTCTTAAGTCTTGAACCCTAACCTTACTTGATGTCTTGTCTTTTATGTTTTGAATAAAATGTCATTTGTTGAGGATGGGTGAGTTTGGGGTGTTAAGGTTTGGGAGGTTCTTTTGGTCTGTGGGGGGCTTGGGTTGTTGTGCTCCTCTGGTGGGAACCAGGATAGGAAGCGGTGAGATCAACACTCCCATACCTCTATTCAACAATGAGTGTGAGTGAGAGTGTTGTGGAATAGAATACTATTCACAACACTCGAAATAAAGCGCGAAGACTGAATTCCAGAGGTATTTCGACTCATACTATGTTAACGAATCCCATTGAGTCTGGCAATCCCTAGGGATGTCAAATAAGGATAAAAGATGACTCTCACTAGCACTCTGCCCTCTCAAACGTGATCAAGTGCCTGGAAGAGAAGGTGGCGACGGCCCACCCACCCAGCCCCTATTCACTTGGAATTCGGGGTCAAACATCACTAGCAAAAGGTTGCCACCTTCCTCTTGGCGCTCGATCAACGCTCCCATACCTCTATTCAACAATGAGTGCGAGTGAGAGTGTTGTGGAATAGAATACTATTCACAACACTCGAAATAAAGTGCGAAGACTGAATTCCAGAGGTATTTCGACTCATACTATGTTAACGAATCCCATTGAGTCTGGCAATCCCTAGGGATGTCAAATAAGGATAAAAGATGACTCTCACTAGCATTCTGCCCTTCAAACGTGATCAAGCGCCCGGAAGAGAAGGTGGCGACGGCCCCACCCACCCAGCCCCTATTCACTTGAAATTTGGGGTCAAACATCACTAGCAAAAGGTTGCCACCTTCCTCTTGGCGCTCGATCAACGCTCCCATACCTCTATTCAACAATGAGTGCGAGTGAGAGTGTTGTGGAATAGAATACTAAGCAAAGTATGGCATGGTGTTGGAAGATTGAACAACAGAGGGCATTCGAGACATCCAAGAAACGCCTACAGTCTGCAGAGCTCCTAGTTTATTTCCAACCAGATCTGGAACTGATATTGGCGAGCGATGCCTCAGGGCAATTTTAAGGCTAAATCGTTACAGAGTGGAAGAAAGCATCAAATTTGGCACAAAGTATCCTGATGGTGTAAGAAACAAATTTAGCCTGGGTGCCACGTGATTCGATAATCCGGGGGGGAGGGAAGACACTATTTAAATTCACAATAACCATCAGACCATCAGCATGAAAACGAGGCTGATAAGTAAAACCACAGCCTATAGCTTTAATGCTTTTGATCAGCAAATTGAATCAAAATACATTAACAAGTTATAAATTAGATTGTATGGTTCATTTAAATAGACTAAGGATGTTTATGTCACGTGACCATCCCATGGTTCTTTGCTTTTTCGCTCATGTTGAATGGTCTGACTTTAAGAGAATGTAGTATAGCTTTTGTTGTTGTTGTTGTTTTGTTGTTTTTTAAGTTTTTCTTTGGTTTTTCCACTAAGAAAACTGAGGAACTAGAAAACATGCAATTGCTGCCAAGTATGCAAAGATTACAGCTGGTGCCAAGTGGGGGGAAATTTGTAAAAGGTACCAAATACCAGAAACTCAGTAGACAGTTGTCATTATTAGCCGGCAGCCAGCTATTAAGGCCAGCAACTGCATTGAAGGTGATCGGTTCCTGAAAATTTCAGAAAAATTTCAGAATAACTTAAGGAAAACAACCATGGCAGGCTATATTGGGTTTATGACGACCTATCACGGTCCTTGTGAAGCTGGCTTTCTCAAAAACTTAATGACAGCCCTGAGTAGAGATTCAGTTTTGATCTGATGTCGCAAGTGCGGTCTGTAAACAACATTTTGCTGCTGTCACTGTTTACCTCCTTATCGATTAATCATGAGCTAACTTCATTCAGGAAACACGAGGTAAGAGAAACTTAATACTTGATTACCTAACAACGCAATTTGTGCGTGTCTCCGTAAGAACCGACCAATGATTTTGGTTAGAAAAGTAAATTTCTCTCATATGGGGTTATTTAAAAGTCTTTACATATTCTCACTGGGATCATCTCGTACAAACTCCCCAAATCTCTTCGGGATTCAAGAATAAAAATTCCCGCGCGCTCGTAGTCCCCACGGGTGTTCTGTTTCACACAGGTTTTGTATTAATAGCCCTGTTTTGGCCTGTTTAATTCTCCTTTCGTTAAACGTTCGCCAGTCGTTACCTTGGCGATTTTTCTCTTGCCCGGTCATCACTGCGCAATCTTCGAAGGTTTTCTTCGTTCTCCACGCCGGACCAAGTCCCTGTTGTTCCTGCAGATGGGGCTGTTGCAGCGGCCGTTGACCCTCCAGCTGTCGCGCCTCCAGCTCCAGCCAACGCTACCAGTGACAATGCACAGAACGCTAACAACAATGTGGTTCCTGCGCCTCAACCTGCGGCTCAGGTGGTTACTGTTTTCTCTTGTCCTTGTAATCGTCCCCTTCGCGCATTTTTCGGGATAGGCATTGTTGGTCTTTTAGCTTGGTTCTCGCTTCTGTGTTATTAGTTAAGTTCTGGCTTTTGTACTACTAGTTTGGTTTTCACATCTGTGTACAAGTTTACAGTTTTCGCATCGGTGTTACAATTTTATCTTCGCATCTGTTACAACTTTAGTTTTGGCGTCTGTGTACAAATTTGGTTTTCGCGTCTGTGTACAACTTTAGTTTCCAGTCTGTGTGGCAAGTTTAGTTTCGCGTCTGTGCTACCAATTTAGTTTTCGCATCTTTTCCCGTCTGTGCACCAAGTCTGTGTACCAACTTCAGTTTTCCATCTGTGTTACAAGTCTGTGTGACAAGTTTACTTTTTGCATCTGTGTGAAAAATTTACTTCCCGCGTCTGTGTGTCAACTTTGGTTCCCCGTTCATGTGACAAGTCTGTGTGACAAGTTTTAGTTATCGCGACTGTGTTTTAGTCTTCCCGTTCCTGTTTGTGTGACGGTTTTTGGGTCTCCCAGTTAGTTTTTTAAGGGGGAGACAATTCCGTCATCCCGCGTCCAGGCCCTTATCCCAGAGGTTCATTTGGTCGCGGTGGACGTTTCAGGCCACGACACTACCAGCCGGGAACCTTTCTCCGACGCTGTTTTAATTGTAGAAGAGTTGGTCATTTTGCTAGGGATTGCCCATTAATCTCCAAGGCTGTTAAAAAGTGATGTTTCTTTGCCATATATTGGAGTTTCAGTGCCTTTGATCGTTTGCCTTGTTAGTTATTTCTGTGTTCTTCTGTAATGAAGTCCACGCCTCATTTAAGTTTGCTTGGTCAATTATTTTGTGTTTGTTTTGCTTCCCTTAAGCTAACCGCTGGTATGCCTTCAATGTGGTCTTATACCCTTAACTGCTCTGTCCCTGGACGTGGTATTTCGGGGCTGCTTCGTGGTTGGCTTTTCCCCTTTTCTATATCATGTTTCATTGGCACCTTTTTTGTTGTCCTTTTGTTTTAGGCGCCCCCGTGCAAGGAACCTCGTTATTATTTTCGCCCAGAGGAAGTCTCTTCAAATTTTGTTCAGTGGTGCAATTGGAAAGGGGAAGAGCCTCGCATTGCAGGCCCTCTCGCCCTACATGGTTTCCAAGGGAATCGCTCATGCCACTCCTCAAGGTGTTATTTTTCGAGATCCCAGTAGTTTTGTGGCTGGGAAACTGAGTCGGCACCAGTCTTACTGGAAGTTCATTCTGTCAGAACACCCAAAGAAAGATGAGATTTTCTCCTACATCCTCCGGGGCGTCGACATTTCATTCCGGTTTTTTCCAGTTTGTATTAGTTTTGCCTTTCACTGTTTTGTGGTTTCATATCTTTAAGGTCGTAAAGTTTGCAATAGAGCTTTTTGAGTTATGGGGAGAGTTACGGTCATCTGTGTATTTTGTTGGGACCTTACCGCCCTGCCTAGCTTTCGGGAGTAGCAGCTGTAGGGCTCGCTTCTTCCCATAACTTATCCTTGCCTGGGGCGTTTGGTAGTGAGGGCTCCCAGTGGCAGTCATAAAAATGCAATTCCTTTGATCCAAAATAATAATTTAATTTTTTTTACGATTGATCAAAGTTTCACGTGGTAGATACCAGTTTTTTGCCGCTGAGACCTGAATAAGTCACAAACATTGCCGTCATTGTAAAAAAAAAACAATTCACTCAAGAGGCCCAGTTCTTTTTTCATTCTACAGATACATCATTGCAGTTTGCTTAGCTGCATCTCATATCTAGATTCGTTTTTTATTTTAACAGTAAACAACGTAGCGAGCGTCACAGATTCATGACCAACCTTGTGTGCCCTCTGCTGGCCAATCAAATGCAGCCAAAGCTTGTCACGTGCCCATTTAGGTTTCTGAACATTGTGACTGGAGACTCAGTGTTTCAAGGAGGCTGTCAAATCAATTTATGCCGGATACCATCAAGAAGAATTCTTTGCCACTGTTCAAACGACAAACCCTCAAGCCTAAAACAAAGTCAAAGCAACAAGTATGTGCACCTAGAAGCGATTGCAACCTTTTCAGCCATCTGTACATAGCCACCCAGCATCGAAAACCAGCCCTACCTGCCATCTCTATCCAGGTTTGTAAAGCAAAGATTTGGGAAAATAAATGTTTTAACCCTGCCAAGGTTTAAAAGTAAGACTACACTGCATTCACTAAATGACACTTAAGGTCGACCCGGAGCTCGATCGCTAAGCAAATGGTAAGTTCAATAAGCTTATATAAAACACAGAACTTGCCAGAGCAAAAATCCCACAGGAATAAGCGGCAAACACAATATCAAACTGTCCTATCCATCCATGAACGCCTTGAATTGTCTTGAAAGTGTGCAATTGTACGCTGTAGTTATTTATCTTGCTTCACTAGTCAACACACAGAGATTTTACGGTATTTCATGGCCGAAAGCCATATAGTCGTCAACAGACTTAAATATGCATGCATAAATTTGCATGCGCTAATGTAAAACGAAAAAAAAAAAAAGGAAAGTCAAAGCCAGATTTATCCCATTCATTGTGAATCATCTCCAATCAAGTAAACGAGTGGACATTGTTTGGGATACGTACAAGGAGAAGAGCATCAAGGATTCAACCAGAGAGAAGAGAGGTAAAGGTCAGAGAAGAAAGGTCACAGGTGACCCTAAGATCCTCCAAACTGGAAAACGTTTTTTTGAAGACAATACCAACAAGAAATAACTGTTTGCTCTTTTGACAAGTAGAGTTGCAGACTACCAGTTTCCTGAAGACAAGTAAACATCACCTCAGATGAATCTGTTGTCTCAATCAGAGGTTCTAACAATACACAGATGTGACCACGAGGAAAACGACATGAGAATCGCTGAGCAAAAAATGCAATCCGGT
>JAJGOT010000112.1:852500-887500 GCA_022457155.1 Cladopsammia gracilis
AGCCGCGATCGAGGGACTAGCGTTGCGTCGTAACATTGCGGGTAAATTACGAACAATTTTACCCCATATCTTCAAATTTCTACGATAATCAAGGCACACAACAATATATTTTTTCATTTCTTTATTTATTTCGGCAAAAATAATGGCAAAGTAGCGACTGCTAGGCTTTTTATTTCGTTATTGGCCAAGGCGAAAACTACTCGCAAATTTGCGACTCCTCTGGAAGTTTTAGTCGCAAACACAAAAATTAAGTCGCAAATGCGACCGTATTGGTCGCAATTTCGAGCCCTGACATGGTATGTTTTTTATCCGACCAAGAGCAAAATAACTCCTACGTTTGTCCCATTGGCGCTAGACTTGCTTCCAGGCCCTCTCTTCTTGTTGGCGTGTTTCTCCTTCTCTATCACGTGCCACCGTTTGGATTGGCTACATTGGATTGGCATTCTCCTCATCTTCTGAGTCCAGTCCATACAAACGGTACAAAAATTCAACGCTTTTCGTCCTTGTTTGCTGTGTAGTAATATCATTAGTGACTCCACTACCATGTTGGTTTGCTAAGGAGTTTGGATTCTCATGCTCCGTGGAAACTGAAAGTAGTTCATTAGGATAAATTTCTTGTGAGAATCTGTGAAAAAGTGATAGGAATGTGGAAAGTAATTCTAACATTATTTAAATGGGCCTTTATCTGACCTGTGCTATTTCAAGGCAGAGGTTGACATAGAGATCTGTATTTTCAAATCATAAGAAATGCTCACAAGGTAGCTTACTCATAGGGTTTTCACATGTTTTTAAAGGGATTGTGTGCATATTTTGCTCACAGGCTTTTTCATAACAAAATCAGTTTATATTTGTTAAGGACTTGGGACTACGGACTAGAGTTAGTTGTCCTGTGGCCTCGTTATGTCATGGGCATGTGCATTAAAGATTAAGAAGAAAAATAGAAAAGAGAACACATATAGTATATGTATGGGATATTTTTACCGTAAGTTTCAGAATATAGCGAAATGTATGCACACATACATACATAGATCAGTGCTAAGTGCTTTACCTGTGGTGTATTGTCGTCCTTTTGCCGCTATACTGTGAAACTTAAGGCAAATCCCATACATTTATTATAAAATTATAAACGGTCACTCTCTGGTTTGACAAACAGATCGTGTGGCCTCCCTGTGGGGATAATAATCAACAAAAAAGGAAGGAGGATGGAGAAGATTAAAGTGCCCCTGTGGTCAAATTTCTGATATTCCATGTGTTTACATTTTCGTGTATAATAAGACTTTCTTACTTCCCTTGCCAAATTTCAATACATTACGAACATTGGAAGCCTCTTTTTTCGGACTGTTTTGTTCGAGCTTTCACGGCCACCATTACTGGACCTTGTTCCGGAAGCTAACCAAGAGATTTGGTTGCGAATAAGCAGAAGTGACGTAAAAGGCCCAACACGAAAAACACACATGGCTAATTCTACCTCACCAATCGATACTACGGGATCACGTGAGATTGAGCACGTGACCAGCAAACCGCATGAGCAACTTGCAAACCGTACGAACTGGATGGATTTTTTGAATTGTACAAAAAATTTAGCTAAAGCAACGCCCATGACGAAAGAAACGATTGTTTCCCGCTCCATCCCTGTGGAACAAGAGGAAACCGTACAGCCTCCTGAATCCCGGGACCGAAAACGAATGCATTCGGCTCCAAAAACGAATACGACTGCAAAGAAAGCCAAGACGAGCAAAGATGGCGTTCCCGCCAAAACAGACTCCAGCTGTACAAGCACCCGGAAGCAAGTCAACGACCCTACTAAGGGCAGCAAAGGCGGACACGCTTCGCCCAAGAGCTCTGCTTCAAAACAAATCGGTTCAAATACCGAGGAGTTGATGACAAAATTGTTAGGAACGATGCAAGCATTCGTTCAACAACAAGCGAGCGGGCAGTCAAAATTGAATGCCACGCTGGAAGCTATGGGAGAAAGAATTGACTCCCTGAATGAAACTTTGATAACGGGAGACCCAAGTGATCCCCAACTTAATGCAGACACAAGGTCTGATTCTCTACCATCGCCTGATGGTGATTTATCACACAGCATTGACGAACTTTTAGCCGAAGGCCCTCAAAACGTGTATCACAATGCTGATGCAAAGGTGGGAAAAGAAAAGCCGCACGAAACCTCTGAGCAGGAGGACAAACTTTTGACAGAAATTGCAGGAGGTTTTACTACGGACACAAATGTGTGTCCAGATATTCATGCAAAATTAGCTTGCATTGTCAATGACTCCACATCCAAAAAATTGGCAAGAGACATGGCTAAAGAGCTGCTTGACAAATACCCTAGACCAAATAACTGTAATCTGCAGGTACCCAAGATCAATCCTGAGATTTGGTCAAAGTTGCCTGCCCCCTCCAAATCGAGGGACATAAAAATGCAGAAGACTCAGAAATATTTGGAAAAGTCTACAATGTCGCTGGCCTGTGTGGCAAACAATATTTTATCAGCAAAGGTTGACAACGATCCTGCAAAAATTGACTTAAATAGTGTTTTGCGGAAAATATTAGATGCAATCACTCTGACTGGTCTAGCTCAACAGGACTTACACCTCAAAAGAAGGGAACTTATCAAACCAGACATGAACCCAGAATATAGGCAGCTATGTTCATCTCATGTTCCTGTGACTACCTTGCTATTTGGGGATGATCTCCCCAAGTCCATCAAGGACTTAAAGGAGACCAACAAAATTGCTGGAAAATTGGGTTTCCAGGGTTTCAGAAGCAGGAATACGTATGGAACTAAAGACAAGCATTTTTTAGGCCACAGGCCCCAGAATGCCAGCCTCAGGGGCAAGTTTCCGAAAGGAAAGTTGGCACTTCGCTAAATGACTATTCTTCAATTGTAAGTACCCAGAAATGGGACTCCTTTTTAAGGGATTTGGATCTTAAATTGTTATCCATAGTTGAAGAATTCATGGGAGGTAGATTGAAACAATTTGCCTACAATTGGAAGGCATTTACTAGTGATCAGTGGATTCTGAGTAGCATCAAGGGCTGCTGTATTGACTTCACTGAGGCTCCTTATCAAATTAAAGCACCTTATGAAAGAAAATTTAGTGTTGCAGAAGAAAAACTAATTGATGCCGAAATATTTAGACTCTTAGAAAAGAGAATTATAATTGAAACAACACACTCCCAAGGGGAGTATATTTCCACTGTATTTTTACGTCCCAAAAAAGATGGTGGGCACAGGCTTATTTTGAACCTGAAAAGCCTAAATGAAATTGTTCAAAAACAGCATTTTAAAATGCAAACTTTTATATCCGCCCTTACATTGATAACTGAAGACTGTTACATGGCATCAATAGATTGGAAAGATGCTTATTATTGTCCCAGTTGCACAAGAATATCAAAAATATTTGCGATTTACATGGCAAGGAAAATTGTTTCAATATACCTGCCTTCCCAATGGCTTATCAAGCGCACCTCGCATATTTACCAAATTGACTAAGCCCATATACTCAACTTTGAGGCAAAAGGGTTATCTTAATTCATCATACATTGATGATTCTTTCCTATTAGGGGACACTGTGAAGGAGTGTAGACAAAATGTGATGGAGACTGTTTCTGCCGGCATGAATGCTGGTTTTGTTATCCATCCAACAAAATCTATTTTTAACCCAACTCAGGTTTTGACATTTTTGGGTTTTATTATTAACTCCATAGAAATGAGAGTAAGTCTAACAGAGGCAAAAAGTGAAAAACTCAAACAGTCTTGCTCAGACTTACTGTCTAAAGATTCAATAACAATCAGAGACATATCAACAGTTATTGGCCAAATGGTAGCCAGTTTTCCTGCTGTTGAGCACGGCAGATTATATTATAGGATACTTGACAATGAAAAATCAGTGTTTCTTAAGCAAGCACAAGGCAATTTTGATGCTACAATTCAATGGTCTGAAATTTCCCAACAAGATGTCAGGTGGTGGATTGCTAATTTGTCCACTGCGTCTTGCCCCATTTCACATGGAAACCCATCATTTACCATCCAAACGGATGGATGGATGGATGGGGTGGTGTCAGGAACAGAATTACCACAGGGGGGCAGTGGTCTGTTCAAGAACAACAATATCATATAAATTGCCTGGAACTTTTGGGGGTCCAATATACCCTCAAAGCATTGTGCTCGGCTGATAATACTGTCCACATGCAGGTACAATCAGACAATACTACAACTGTAAGCTATATAAATAACATGGGGGGCACGAAACAAACTTGTAACAAAATTACAAGAGACATCTGGGAATGGTGTATACAGCGAAACATTTGGTTGAGTGCTTGCCATTTACCAGGTGTTGAAAATATTGCGGCAGACAAAGAAAGCCGATTAAAGCATGATAACACAGAATGGCAACTCAACCCCAAATTGTTCGATAAGCTGGGTCAGATTTGGCCTAAGCCTAAAATTGACCTTTTCGCATCCAGACTCAATTTTCACATTCTCCCCTATGTTGCATGGAAACCTGACCCAGGGGCTGTCGCCATAGATGCTTTTACAATCCCCTGGAATCAATATTTTATGCATTTCCACCCTTTTGCTTATTAGGCAGGGTTTTGACAAAAATCGAGGAGGAAAAAGCAGATGGCATTTTAATTGCCCCACTTTGGACCACTCAACTGTGGTTTTCTAAACTAGGACAACTATTAATTGATTGCCCTTACTTAATTCCTAGATCCAAGGACACTCTCATTTTGCCATACAAACCCAGATTAGTGCATCCACTGAGCTCAAAGATGCGACTAGCAGCTTTTCGTGTGTCCGGAAATCTTTTGACAGCCTCAACATTTCGCAGCAAGCTTCAGACATTCTCATGTCCTCATGGAGACTGTCCACTCAAAAACAGTATGGTCCCTACATCAAACAATGGTTGGACTTTTCTAGTAAAAGGAACAAGGATCACAGCTCACCCGCTTTGGGAACTGTAATTGATTTCTTAACATCTTTGTTCAACAGAGGTCTGGGTTATAGTTCAATTAATACAGCCAGGTCTGCATTATCATGCATTCTGTATACAGACTCAGGCACCCCGATTGGTCAACATCCACTAATTCTTAGATTCATGAAGGGCGTATTTGAGCATCGTCCTGCTCTTCCTAGAAACAACATTGTATGGGACACCAATATTGTTCTGAATTATCTTAAAACATTATCTCCAGTGCACCAGTTGTCTCTTAAAGACCTTTCATTCAAGACTGCCACAATGGCAGCTTTATCAAGTGCCCAGCGTTCTCAGACAATTCATATGTTGAGTTTAGATAGTATGTATGTTACTTCTGGACTCTACAAGTTTAGAATTGCTCAACCTATAAAACACACCAAAACAGGGAGACATCAAGCAGCAGTAGAGTTTGCTGCATATCCAGAGGACCCTGATTTATGCATTGTCACCACTATTGATGAATATATCAAGAGAACTAAAGAACTCAGGGGAACTCAAACTGCCCTGTTCATCAGCTTTACTAAACCACACAAAGTGGTGAGCAAGTCTACCATTTCTAGATGGATTAAGACCACGTTACAAAATGCAGGTGTTGATATGAAGATATTCACACCACACAGCACCCGAGCTGCTTCCACAAGCAAAGTGGATACTTCTGTCCCTTTGGAAACTATCCTGAAGACAGCAGGGTGGTCCAATGAATCTACCTTCAGAAGATTTTACAACAAGCCCATTTATAAGCCTGGTCAATTTGGGTTGAGCATAGTAGATAGTGTTGCAAAAGCACATTGACAAGCATTTTTCTTTCTTAAACGGTACACTGTTCTCCAACTTGAGACATGTATATGCTTTGGTCATGTTGGTTTTGTATCCCTATTTCTGGTTAGAAATTTGCATCTTATTAAATAGTTTTGTTGTTTCACACTTTGTGTACACAGACCTGTTGTTTATTTTGAGTCTCATGGCCAATACTTTAAACATCTCACGTGATCCCGTAGTATCGATTGGTGAGGTAGAATTAAAAATTAAACGAGACTTACCTTAAGTTGAAGTTTGATTGCAATTCTACCGATCCAATAGAGATACGTAGGGATTACGTGCCCGTCCCAATTGTACCCACCCCCACGACATCACATTTCCTTTACCTTGTCCATTCGCCTCATTTTAAAGTATGCGGTTTGCTGGTCACGTGCTCAATCTCACGTAATCCCTACGTATCTCTATTGGATCGGTAGAATTGCAATCAAACTTCAACTTAAGGTAAGTCCCGTTTAATTTTTAATTACATGGCTAGCTCACTTTGCAGGCTTTGCTTATCGAAGGTAGTTCATAGACTTCATAATCTGCTCTGCATGCGGTTCTAAAGTAATAATGCTGGGAAGACAATGTGTAGTGCAAGATTTTAGCAACATTTCAAACCTAAGCGCTGGAATTGGCTTGCATCGTAGCCCTGTGAGCAGAACTGCGCGAGAACAGTGGCTTCGATTTGTTCATATGCACTGGGCAAATTTCAAGCCGCAAGGTAGTTTTGTGCATGTTATTTATGTTATTAAACTGATCGAAAATTATATCATTACAAACGCTACAACGTTTGTAAAAACTGAATTAGAAATCTTCTCATCACTTGTAATTTCACTGCAAATTTGCAATTCACATTACCAAGGTTTGTGTGAAGTTTTAAAATTTTGTTTGCGGCCGTAATAATTTGGTTTTGTTTACTATATTTAACGAAAAGAATCTCACGAAAAATACCTTTTAAAATATGTATTCTTAGTCAAGATCTGAAAAATTTGAAGAGTTACAGAGGCTTGAAGTCCGCCAAAATCCCATACATTTACTGTAATTCAAATTGTCCAAACCAAGATGGCGCCAAAAACCGTGGAAAGGTCTATTCCGGCTCGACTGACAAATATAGTCACCTTTTTTGTTTAGGTTATCAAAGAAATTATAAATGCCACAAGTACCTCGTCCCATGGCCAGAAGGAAGAGAACGTCAACAATAGAGCTGCAGATGTTCTGGATCAGAATCAGGTAGTACCCTAATTTGCATTGTTGCTGAACTTTACCACTCTTATCGTTTTCATAACTGCACATGTAAATGACTGTAATTCTTGTCTGATTTGCAAGGCTGAAGCTGCTTCTTTGCCACTTACACCTGTAATGTTCGTAGATGATGCACAACTTGTCAGTAGCCAAAATCTTACAAGCACTCCAAACACAGTAAGCCTATTTCAAGTTGAGAGTTTATGAACATTTTTTATTCCGGTGCATAACAAATCTTGACAACCTCAAACATATTTTTTTTTTGTCTAAAACTGACCATTTCAACACATGTTTGGGCCCAGTTATTGGGGTCACTTGTAACCAGGGAAATTTTAACTAGTGAATTTTTTTTATTTAGGGTGCTATCCTCCAGTATACCCTATCTACTACAGCATCTCTTATAGCATCAAACACCTTCACTGGTGTTGTTCAGGGAAACTCAAATTCTCCATAGGAGGTTAGCAAAGAAGTGACCTACTTTTCTGAACATTTTTTGCTTCCATGCACAGCAAATCTGATTATTTTTCTTGTCTAAGAAATGAAAGGGTAAACTGACCATTTTAACATATATTTGGGTCCAGTCATTGGGGTCACCTGTAACCAGGAAAATTTTAACTAGTGAAAATTTTGTTTATTTAAGAGTGCTATCCTCCAGTGTACCCTACCTATTAAAGGGTCTTGAAAATAAAGTAACATTTCTATGAAGCCACAAAGCCACATCAATATCCACAGCTAGTCTGAATGAAAGAATAACTTAACAAATGTATTTGTCACCAAGTTCGTCACCAATAAACCACCACTATCACGTCAGAGCTGACAAATGATGGTAAAATTAGCTACTGCATCATAGCTCTATTTATCTTTTTTTATTATTCGTTCGTGTTCTGGTTTTATTTTTTTATTAATATTTTTTGCGTGTGTTTTTAATTTAATTATTATTATTTTTTGTAACAAACATCTTTATTCAACATTAAACAAAACTGATTACAATATGACATAAACAAAAACAAATAAAAGAATAAATAAGAGAGCAAATACTAACTAAAAGATATAGAGGTCTAGGGATAAATTGAGAAGAGATTAGATTATATTCTCAATTCTCCATTGTGTTTGTAACTTAGTTATAAATTGTGAGCAGATTGGGCATATTTCAGTAATTTTGCAAGAATATAGATACTTTTTCATGAGAAGGATCAGAAGATCTAGTTGGCGACATATGCAATGGTGTAACGAGGGGGGAAGTATGTAATCTTGAAGTACAATTTGCTCATTCGAAAAATTTATTTGTGTTTTGTTTAATTTGTTGAACCACGATAAAATGTTTTGGTAAAATTCAGTATTAATGGGACACTCCAAGAAGGTATGCTCTAATGAGTCAGTATTCTGGCATTGAAAGCACTTATTATAATTTTTTATTTTAAATCTCACAAGTTCCTTATTCGTAACTAATATACAATGTAACAGCTTAAAAGCAAATTCTCCTAGTTTATTATCTATAGTCATTTTATAGATGTTTTCAAATGCCTTGTTCCAATTTTGAGAAAAATTGGGAAGGTGTTTGGACCAGGTCTTGACGGCAGTAAGTTCAGTTTTAAGATCTTCTTGGAATAACTTATAAAAGTCTTTGCAACGTAATTTAATTAATATAAGTGATTTTTTTTTCGGATAGATGGAATATATCAAATTCATCAATAATATCTTTATTTATAGTAGTTTTATTTTTTGCTTTATTTTTTAAGTAGTCAGGGAATGCGGCAATGAGTTGAAAATAGTGTATGAAATTTAGATGCAGATTATATTTAGACTGGAGTTGTTCAAGAGATAAAAACTTTCTGTTTTCATCCAGTAAGTCTTGCACAAAATATATTTGTTTTTCAAAAAGTTGTCTCCAGAAGATCGTCTTATTCTCTATTGTTATGTCTTTGTTGTTCCAGATGATAAATTCACTTTCATAAACATCGGGATAATTATCATGCAATTCTTTGAAAAAGTCCAACATTTCATGGTAGAACAGTGGGAGGTTTGTCTAAGTATTTAGAGTCATAGTTGCATTTTAGTATAAAAGATAATCCTCCGTATTTATTGAAAAACGCATTCGGGATTGCTTGCCAAGACTCGTTAGAGCTACTTAATAATCTGCTCAACCAACATAAACGTAGGGATTTAACTACTGTTCTAAAATTTGGGAGATTTAACCCACCGCACGAGAGGGCTTGGAGAATAACTGATCATTTTACTTTGTTCATTTTGTTCTTCCATAGGAATTTACAGATTTTTTCTTGGGTTGTTTTAATAACTGTGTCAGGAACACAGAGCATGGATGCAACATAGACCAATTTGGATATGCCTAGCGCTTTAACTAACATTGTGCAGCCGAACATAGTTAAATCTCGCGTTTGCCACATGTTAACACTATGAATTGCTACTTTCATGAAAATCCCATGAAAACGCCTTCAAAAACCCATGAAAGCACTTTTAATGGCCATGAAAACAGAGATTTAGATTTCATGGTGTTATATTGAAGTCATGAATTTCCCATGAAATATGAAATGATCGATTTTCATGGGCCATGAAAAATTTTTAGAGCCCTAAAAAAGGATTTCATGGGTCATGAAATTTCCACATACATGTATTGGCAGGTTTCATGACCCATGAAAATATTATACTTCGCTGTCTATGTATTTCATGGGTCATGAAAATCCCATGAAGACACTTTAAGGGGAATTCACGATGATGAAAAATCATGAAAAAGCCATGAATTAAAACTACATGAAATTTTCGCGACACGTTAATTTTGAGGTTCGCATATTTCGCGACACCTTAATTTCGCGATTTGACTCTTTAATTTCGCGTTTTTGAGTGAGACACTTTATTTCTTTGTCAATGTTGTTTAACATGTATTTGAATTTGATCAAACAACTTAATCAACAATGTCCAAATAAACAAAAACGCAACTGATTATGTAAACAGTAACAAGAAAGATGTTCTCACAGTGTATACAAGGCACGGTTTGTAGTTCATGCTTGAAGGACCAGAACATTACCACAGAATAGTTCAAAATGATTGTTATAAACGTGTGTAATGGTAATAAAGTCGGTTTTTTTTTTTCAATTATTGACATAATGCGCGTCACTTAATTTTCGCGTCATGTTATTTTCGCGACATTTAATTTTCGCGTCACTTAAATCGCGAAATTCACGAAATTAACGTGTCGCGAAAATTTCATGTAATAAGGTAAGTAGAAAAGGATGAAACATTATTTTAAGATAATTAAATCTGTTTAATTTAGTCACTTAAAGTGTGATTACGATCAGTAACATACATGTGAAAGACGTTTTAAAAGGGATAATAATTTCCTATTAATTGTAGAAACTTGAAACAGCAGGATGACTAAATTCTGCATCTTTCTTACAGGATGACATTGTTTGAAAATGATTTGACAAAACATATATAAGCCGAAGTTCTGATCTTACAGTAGGTGAAATATGAAATCGCTGTGTAGTCAATTTAGTCAGTTTCAGGTTTTCAGGTCAGTTTCAGGTCAGGTTACAGCTCTTTGTACCTTAGCCGATCTTTCCAGACAGCATAAATTCGTTTGCATAACCATCATCATTACAGTATTCATTGCCCGATATGTGTCTTCAACATTGCACTCTAAGTTCTTTGTCGCGATCACTGTCGCTTGAGTCACTGCTCGTACGGTAGTGTAGCAGCTCTACTTGTACTCGAATCGCTTTCGTTAATTCTTGATTTCTTTACTGTTGACGGCCCTTCAATGGATTTCTTCGAATCCCACAAGCCGTTTAACTTAAGGTGTTCCTTTACCTTATATAAACTTGATTGCTCTGCTTCACCTTTGCACAAAGTACAAAACAAGAGGCTAGCTGGTAGCCTATACTCATGTGCTTGCATGAGAACGTTTTATGGTTTATTTTAACTGATCTTAACTGGGTCACGCACCCCTTCCCTCTCAACGAATTTTGCGTAACATGTAAGTCGTAAGTCTTGTTTTGTTTACATAATATCAGATATCATTTATTACGACTGAATTTACAACTGAATTTAAACACGTTTTATAAGCATTCTTTTAAAACTAGCGACAACACAAAGAAAAAATTCAATCACAAATTGATATCAACATAAATTCCCATCGAAAAATGTAATTTCCTTTCCGGTGAAGTCCAAATGCTAGTGGCTTGATTCAGCTATTTGAAAACAAGAACGTGATTACAGGCACGCCGAAATCACGAGGTCGCGTGTCAACCAATCAGACCAGTGAAAGTCATCCCGCGGGATACGGGAAACTTTAAAAAAAACAAGGCAATTTGTGACTACAAAAAGCGGGACGAAAAGAAACCTAACCGAAACCTTGACTCATGCCACCATGCGCATGAGTAAAAAGAGACGAGATGGCAGACAAAGTTCACTTTGGGATCGACAACAATCTCAGCCCTCGTGACCTGAGACAAGAATCAGGCAAGCGCAATGCGCAGGCCCAAAAGCCGATTAGTTTACGGAGTCGTTTACGATGATTAGACGATTTCCTCTGATAATCGCCGATGCCGGATGACTGCGAGGGCTAATGGGATACTCTGTATCATGTGACTTCTGACGGGGAAGAGGCGGTTTATTTGGAGAGTCAAACCAACGATAAAATTTTTGGATTCGCTTGAATATACTTTCAATTTGATGCCATGAACCAGATCTTTTTGGGTGTTCAATTTACCGACAAAGATCGCATCTTGGAAGTTCTACTGAAGGAAGGGTAAGTTCTTGTTGAAGAAGCGTTTACATTTGTCTCAGTCGTCGAACGAAATGTACCACAGATTGCACGCTAAAGCGGTTTATTCTTTAACATTCTAGGAACAAGAACAGACAACACACACTTTAAATTGATCACTATTCTTTAATTGTAATAGAAATTCGATTTAGTAAAACCTTAGTCCTGTGAATAAGCTTGGTACAAGTAGGTCCCGATCATATACAACGGAAGTTCTGTTTCCAAACACATTGTAAATATGTGATGTTAAGTCTTATGTGGTTTGCATTCAGATATCCCTTTTTGCATGGACATTTCTGATGTTTCTTTTATCATTTCAAAGTGCTTTCCACCACTTCTCTTAACCCACATTTGTATCTTTTTAAAGTTACTGTAAATTAAATAAATGAATTATAAGATATTGAACTGATTTTCTTTGAATTTATGTCAGGAATAAAATACCCAAGCACCAAATCAGAAATGCAACTTTAGATCTGGGATCTGACGGTTACTGTAGTTCAGAGCTAGGAGTTGCTGGCAAAGTCATCCCCAAGAACAAAGTGCACAAAAGCACAAATTTACTTCAGGGTTAATGTTATTTTGATATCACCAATCCAATTCAGTGAATTCAACTGGAATTAGGAAAGACTATTGCATAAATAGCAATTTATAATTTAGAGATCGAGTTATTTGATTTATTACAATGTTGTTATATTACTATTATTGCATTCAAAGATAAAAGGATATGAGAAAGAGTAGGGAGTGCTAGCTGTCTGAGCTGATTCCATCAAATGGGTGCAATAAACTCAATAAATTATAAACCAAACATTTATACCTCATTTAGTCCTGTGTGCCTATATAGCTACAGTATGTACAAAGCAGTAAATGCATCAAACAAGTAAGTGTTTTCATTATTTGGTGCTTGAAATAAATTATGATTTTATTTTTGAAGCCACCATATATAAATGTAATTGATTAAACCGTCAACATTCATGGCCTTTTCATGAAGTTTTCATGGTCCGCATTTTTACTTATTTACCCCATGAAAATAACTGAACTCAATTTTCATGGGTCTTCAAAATGCCATGAAAAGGACATGAACATTTTCATGACCCTATTAATATTCTAATATTAACAGAATAACCATGGGTTTCTCATGGGCCATGAATCTAGTGATGCCCCATGAAAAGTGCATGAATTGCAACATGAAAAACATGGTGTTTAATTCATGGGTTTTTCAATGTAATTAAAAAGCCATTAAAATTCGTACTAAACTTTCATGGCATTTTCACGGGTATTTCAGGGACTTGCCAGACAATTAGAGGGTTTTCATGGGCCATGAAACTTCAAATATTAAGGGGATTTTAATGGCTTTTTTAATGTTTTTTTCATGCTTTTTTCAGGGTGACTTACCATGGAAATCCCCTTATGTTTGGCCATGAAAATACCATAAAAAACCTTTGAAAAACCTGTGAATTGACCATGAATAAATTCACAGGATTTTCATGGGTTTTCATTTCATAGTGTAAGCCTAACATCCATCTTGTGGATTTTGACAAAGAAATTTAACTTGTTGTTTTTATCCTGATTGTAAGATACGTTTGCACCTAAAGTTTTAATTGGTTCTTGAGAGCCAATCCACATTGCTTTAGTTTTCTTTTTGTTTAATTTAAGGCCAGAAATATCACGAAAATCGCTTAAAACTTTCATGTTTTCCTTTAGAGCATTTACGTCTTTACAAATCAAGGTGGTGTTGTCTGCATATTGACTTATTTTGGCTTCTACAGATCGCGGGAGCTCTATTCCTCTGCAACTTGAAGATTGTCTTATTTTT
Organism: Cladopsammia gracilis; assembly: GCA_022457155.1. Taxonomy (NCBI): domain Eukaryota; kingdom Metazoa; phylum Cnidaria; class Anthozoa; order Scleractinia; family Dendrophylliidae; genus Cladopsammia; species Cladopsammia gracilis. The sequence continues at coordinate 866,125 of JAJGOT010000112.1, forward strand.
TCAGCTAAAATCTCCACAACTAAAACAAATAGGAGAGGACTTAAAGACACCCCTGTCGTACGCCTCTTGAAATTTTAAAGAAATTGGTCATAAAGCCACCATTTATTACGTCACTTTCTACATCATTATAAAGAATTGAGATCCCTTTTCTAATTACCGGGCCAAAGTTAAATAATTTTAGGACCTTCTGTATAAATTCCCATTCTATAGTGTCAAAGGCTTTTTCGAAGTTGACAAATAGCAAAATTACTGGAATTTTTTTAATATCTGTGAGTTCCATAAGATCGGTTATATTTTGACGGATGAACCTTTCCTTAATAAAACCTGTTTGATCTGTGTGGATCAGTTTAGATGTCGGCTCTATTCTCTTGGCAATTGCCCTACTAAGGATCTTATAATCTACGTTTAGCAGACTTATTGTTCGCCAATTTGTTGGTACGATTAAGTAATTTTCATCCTTTGATATCAAGGAAATAATTCCTCGTCTTTGCTTTGAGATACAGATAGCTTGCCGTGGCCGTCCTCGCCGGGAGTTTTGTTATTCTGAAAACCTTTTAAGAGCATTTTTAAGTTCATCTAAGCTTAGCACACATTCCAACTCTTCTTTTTCTTGCTCAGAGAGTTTAGTGGTTTCTAAATTTTCTACAAATTCTTTAAATTTTTCTTGAGCGTCCGTTTGGTTTTGAGCATCAAACTTTGACCTGTAAAAGTCTGTAACAAAAGATTTAATTTCTTAGTTTATTTGTTTAAAGTCGGACACAATCTCGTCATCTCCAATTTTCAGCTGTGTGATTATTTTCTTTTCAAAATTCTTTTTCTCTAAGTTGAAGAAATATCTTGTTGGTTTTTCTCCTTTTTCGATCCATTTGACTTTAGATCTAAAGATTGCACCCCTGCCCTTAATTTCGTATATTTCGTTTAACTCTTTCTTTAAGCTTTCATATTCCGACAATAAACATTGATCAAGACAGACGTCATTACAAATTTTGGAATCTAGCTCCTCTATTTTGCATTGGATGGTGAACTCACACGTTTTTAATTGATTTGTTTTCCTTTTGGAATAAAGCATCATTTCCGATCTGATTTCCATTTTGATTAATTCCCAAAGTAATTGTTTATTATCTACTTCATCATATTTGCACAGGATTTGAGGATAACAATCTTTTATCATTTTAATATAATTTTCATCATAAGAAGGGTGTTGTTAAATTTCCAAATTCCCAGGCCTCGTTTGAATTCATCATCTAACTTTATACTCAAAAATATCGCTTTATGATCGGGCGCAATCGATGCCCGCGTTTCTACTTTTTTAGTATTAGAAGTAAATTTGCCACTTACTAAGAAAAAATCTAGACGTGATTTTAGCTTCAAGGCTTTAGATTCGTATGTATAAGATCTATTTTGGGGGTGAGTTACACGATAAATGTCTACAAGATTAACTTCCCTCATGAAATAGATTAACGAATTTCTATAGTTTGTCTCTTTCCAGGGCAAGCCACCCTGCTTATCTATGGCAGTTTAAGTTGTATTCCAATCACCCGCAATTATTAGATTAGAAGTGTCAGTTAACGATATAATTTTCTTGCTGAGTGAATCTATGAATTCTAATTGCTCACGGTATTCTGTTGGGGCATAAATGTTTACAACATTGAGAAAATCCTGACCAATTTTTAGGCGAAAAATTACAAATCTTCCATTAGAATCGCCTTCTACTTCTTCTGCAGAGAGTAAACTATTAGGCTTTATGAGAATGCACACACCTCTGGAGTGATCCGAGCTGTGTGAATAGAATATCTGACCTCCCCATTCTGCTGACCAGATCTTCTCGTCTTTTACATTTGAAAAAGTTTCCGGAAGAAGATAAACGGCAGCTTTTTGTTTTTTTTAAATATGAGAATATTGATCTTCTTTTCTCTTGATTCCTGAGACCTCGTACATTAAGCGACAAAATTTTCAACAACGACATTGACACATTGAATACTTATAAATTGACTTAGCGGAAAAAATGTTATTATGTTACAGAGACCCTAAGCAATACAGAACAAATGAGTTACTTACAAAAGCAACAATACAATTATCACACAGCTCACCGGAAACAACCAACTCTCTTGGGGTCTACAGTCTAACCGATTTGGCCAAATGCAAATTAGCACGATCAAAAACAAATTTTATCGCGGTTCAAGAGGTAAATGTATGTTATTAAAATCTAGTTTCTTTTGGTAAAGCAAGAACTAATAAGGATAATAATATTTTGCGATCAATAGGCCTACAGTTTCTCAAGACCTTCTGTTTTAATGAGGGTCGCTGAGTTACTCGCGGCATCTGTCTTAAGAAAGATTTTTCCATCTAAGCTCCAGACTTTTTGTCTCAATCTGTTAAGTTTATCAACTGCACCAGATTGAAAATGTGGAAGCTGCTAACTTGATGGTATTCCGGAATACGAATTCATTCTTCTGTTTCTGATCCACTTCCAGTTGAATGTATCCTAGGCCCGTAATTGCTCTACTGAATGTTACGGGTAGACGATACAAAATTAGCTAAAATTGTTTGTTTCGTTTCATTCACAAGACACTCGACGGATTGTTGTAGAGATGAACGAAGACCTCCTTGAGGTGCGCAACTGATGCTTTAGAAATCCGTTATTGCTAAATCCATTGTTCTCAGGACAGATGACAGATGACTTCGAAACTTCATGAGTTTATTTCTCTGTTGGGAAAGAACAACTCCCCCGTGCAATCAGCCAAAGATCTTGGCGTAATCCTGGATCCGAACTTGTCTTTCGACGATCATATCAGTGATGACCACTATATCTGAATGTACTGCACACCTTGCGCAAATTAACCGCGTCAAACATTGTCTTGACAAAAGCTCACTGTTAACCATAATAAATGCCCTAGTTTTCAGTAAACTGTATTACTCCTCGAACGTCTGGGCAGGCTGCCAGATAATTAGTGGCGCGAGAAAATATGATCATGTAACTCCCCTTTTAAAAAGTCTGCCTTGGCTACCGGTATGTGTATGAATCAGCATATTTCCTGCCTTCATTGCCGTATTAAATTATGACAAACTGAAGGGAGCTGAGAAACTTTACTTACTAGCATTGAAATTCATATTCTTGCTAATCTTAGTGAAATAAATCATCGCAACTAAAAGGGCGAGATAGGATTTTGCCGTGATGGCACCATGGTGGTGTAGTGACAGTTTTACGCATGAAATTTACCACGGCTATGAATAACTGCAACACGACCACTTAAAATATATTTCCACGGGTCAAAATACTAAAAACCTTAGATATTTATTAGAACTACACGATAAAACAGTTTCCCATTCCCAGCGATAGTCATAATAGTTGATATTATGATGTGGTACAAACAGTCACACATTTGACCGTCATTTACTCTTTTTTACCATGGTAATGTACCAGTCAATTCCAAGACCGCCCATCCCCCCCTGGGCAAACCCCGGGCATTTGACTTATTTAAAAAAAAAATTGTCAAATGCCCCACTATGTGGGCAGTTTATACGGTCAAATGCCCCACCGTGCAGGGCTTCACAGAGCGTCAAATGCCCCACCGTTCGGGCAAGGAGGGATTAAAGTAACTAGTTACAGTGGATTTCAGCTTACTTTGGCCTCGCCAGTTGCCAAGTTCATTGGCAAATTTGATACTACGTTGCAAAGTTGTCAATTACATTTGTCAGTTTGCCAACCAAATTGCGAACTTTGAAAGGAAGTTGGCAACTTCGGTGCCAACGAAGCCTGTATGTAAAGTCTGAAGTTGTTCTTAAACGCTATTTGCGAAGTCAAAACAATTTTAGCCGATCTGGATGGTTTTCTTTAACATTATTTTGTAGACCTATAAGCTGGTGCTGTTCGGATAAGATGCATGCTGCTATTTCAGTTGTGGTTTTGAATTTGACCAACAAATAAATCGTATATTATCTTTCATGTTCACTTTAAATATCTTGCAATCTTTGCTTGTGCTGTTGTCTGTTGTTATGTCTTAGCTAGATTTAGTTTCAGCGAAAAAAATAGAATATTGCAACTTCTGAACATATGTTTCGAAATACTAAATGTAAACAAAGATCTTGCTTAGTCACTTTCCTTTTGTCCGTTGATGTGATTTCCAAATAAATATTTGAAAAAAAAAACAACGCAACAGACACATGGAACCAGAAAGAATGGATTACGAAATCTTTTACCTTGTGACCGCTAACCAACGTTTTTGTTGAAGTCAAATGCCCGCCCCGTCGGGCCCCGTTTCACGTCAAATGCCCACTATGCGGAGCTAACCTCTCGTCAAATGCCCGGGGTATGCCCGGGGTATGTTCCAGATCAGCCTATCTGGTTTACTGATGACAGGTCAGGAGTGGAAACCAGGGTACATTGAGTCCAAAGACGCTGCACCAGACTCATACTGGACATCAATGATCAGAGCAACCAATGGCTGAGACGTAACAGACATGCCCGGGGTAGTCAATCGATAAAAATTGATTTCGGAAAATCATTTGATAAATCAATATCTATCGATAAATTGATTTTAACTCATTTCCGGTCACGCACGGGCTCATCGGACACAAGTGTCCCATGAGAAAAAAAAATCGTCACAAAATTGCGTCACTTCCGATCCCCCCAAATTCGGAAGACACAAATGGTTCATTCTAAGTCAATCACTGAGCTAGTTTGAGCTGCGTTCTCCTAATATGGCATATATGACGCGTCTTACAAAAGTCAACTTTATTTCTTGGGTCATTCTTGCTCTTGCGAACATGGCGTCGCAACGTAAAAGAGCTAGAGTGGTATATCTTAGTACCAAAGAACTTCTAAAACGTCTTGAAGAAGAAGGGAGCGACAATGAAGGCATGTCTAGCAACGAGGAGTCCGAAATAGATCATCAGCTGGAATGTTCCACCGACGAATCGAGGTGAGTGACCGAGATATGAGACCACGTGGTCGCAAGCAGATCATACTAAAAACGTGATTGCAGCCGCTAAAAATGCAAGGCAATGGTCTTTAGATTTGCATTCTATATTGCCTATTGCTTAGAATAAACGTCTGGCATTATATTTGTGAATATATCTGTAGGATAAAATCGTTTTGACCAAAAATCAAATCGAGTGTATTGCAGGGATGCGGATGGATCATATTACGCGTCGCATGGAAAATTTGTTTGTTTACAACTAAGAATTACTTTTTCTGTGACCTGAAATATATCATACCGGTAAATTTTGCATGCCATTGTGATATTAACGTATAGAGTACAATGTAAAAGAGTGAAATGTTGTTTCCCCTGAAGCTAAGAACAGATTATTCTAATTTTGTTTCATTTGTAAAAGTGATTTCAATTCTACACATGTTTGTTTACAACTGGAATTGTTGTCAGAAAGTCCAATGTTGCTTCCCTTGCAGTGATGAAGCTTCAAACGTTGATGAGGCTTCAGGTGCTGTTGATCAGGATGATGATGCATCTGTTCCTGGTAAGTGAAATTATATTTTACATACTTTGTTTTGTATACTTTTGGTTTTTGGACTTTTGAGTTTTTATAAAAAATAAATGTCTTTTGCTTTTTGTAGGTCCCCATGTTCCTCCCGGTTCCTATGGCTGCTAGTCGGTTCTATGGTCGTGGCATTACTGCTGGTCATGGTGTTCCTGCTCGTTGTGGTCGCCCTGCCCTGCTGGTCGAGGTGGTCATGCTGGCCCAGTTGCAGCAGTGCCGGCGCATAATGGCTATGATGATCTCGATGTTGGCCATCCCCTCCCTGCTTTTCGTCCTAACCGCCCAACTGGTAACCACTTTGGCTGTCCTCGTCTCAGAAACACAATGGTCAAGGCTGTTGAGTTTTTTTACCTTTTCTTTTCTATTGAACTAATTAATAGTATAGTTGTTCATACTAATGATTATGCACAAATGCATATTACTAATGGTGCCATCAGTCTCATGCATTGCCTGATGGAAGCTGGCAAGATGTTACTGCTGACGCCCATACAGATCTCCCGCTCATATTTTATCTATCACATAAATTTGCCCAAACTGGGGAGGCATACTCCAACACTGAACGGATCAGGCTGGAGTACACCAGAACTAAATCCCTTTCCATCACACCTGACTTCTTCAAACAACGCAGTGCGTACAGTCGTTTGCGTGCTCTCAGAACAATGTACTCGCAGTGCGTGCTCCAACATAAATTATCAGTAACATATACACCAAGCAATTTATACGTGTGGACGCGCTCTATTTCGGACCCAGAGAGCTGCAAAGGAGGAGGATGGTGCGGCTTATAAAAGTACCAAGGGAATGATTGAGACAGTCCTTGCAAAGAGATCACCCAATAGGTGTATCTGTTCGCAGCTGCAGAGCTATTCATCGACCTGTTTATTCTGTGTCTCGTCCGAAAGCGCTACTGCACTACGATGGTAACCATAAGCTGATTAGATGGTGCTGGGTGTGTTGATGGATTTACCAGAATCCCCGTATATCTAGCTTGTAACATGAACAACAAATCGTCAACTTTTCTGGGTTGCTTTCTGAATGCTGTAGCTCAATGGCGACTACCTTCCTTTGTTTCTAGTGATAGAGGAGGTGAGAATGTTGATTTATTTATGGCGATCCACGTTTCGTATTGAATACAGTAAGGCAGGACATTGTCAAGTTTCACAATCTGCAACATGGCGAAGACCCGTGATTCTGCGATCTTGGGCATTTAGATTTTTTTAGATTTAGATTTATTAGTTTTTCCATTAAATGGTTTTGAAAAAACTAATTACAATAAAGAATACAATAAATATTAACATGTATTACATTGCTAATTAAAAACTATTAAGAAATTCCTTTAAATGTCTCTTAAATTACTAATTACAATAAAAAAATACAATAAATATTAAAAATGTATTGCATTGCTAATTAAGAACTGTAGAGAAATTCCTATAAATGTCTCTTAAATATTGGTAAACTATCCCTTTCTGTAATTTCGCGTGGAAGGGAATTCCAGAAACTCGTTGTGCGGTATAGAAATGTGTGTTGCCCAGTTGCTGACTTATACACCGCAATGTTCAGGTTATTCTTATATCTGGTATTGCAGTCATGAATGCAAGCACATGTCTTAAATCTATTACATAGATAACTGGGGGCTAACCCCTTAACACATTTAAACGCTGAAACTCCAAGTATATACTTAAGAAAACTGGTCACGGGGAGCCATCTGAACTCTCTTAATACTGGTGTTATATGATCAAATTTCCACTTTCTAGTGATAATTCTACCAGCAAAATTCTGAACTTTCTGCAGTTTTGAAATATTTTTCTTTGAAGTGTTAGACCATACCGTAGAACAGTAGTATAGCTTGCTAAACACTAAAGCATTTATAACCCGTTCTAATGTCCTAGCATCAAACAAATGCTTTACCCTATTAATCTGACATAAGCTACCTATGCACGAGGACACAGTTTCAGACATGTTCATCATAGCTTAGAGTACTGTCCACCTGCAGAAGGAGATGGAGTAACCTTCCTTCCAAGAAGGGTAACATGAAAATCAGCGGGCAGCCTCTGGAGCATCTGACGTGTGCCTAACACCAGCAGCTTGGTTTTCTCTGGATTTATGAGAAGGCTGTTGTAGCAGCATTTGGTAAAACGTTGTTGCAATATGCTCAAAGAAGTTGGCATCCCTAATGACATGGACAACAGCCACATGTTATTGATTATAGAGCACAAAATGTGCTCGGATGATAGGAAGGTGTGAAGGTGTGATCGCGGGATCTTGAACGAGAAGAAAAGCCAGCTATACTGTAAGGGCTCATGAAATGGATGTCAGTAGAGATGTTACCACTGCACCTTTAAGGTCGAGCTCAACCAGCCAATGCACAGTCAACCATCTTAGAACAGATGGTGATAATGACCCCAGGCCAAACAATCAGATGCTGGCTATGCAAGAACTCCACTTATTGGCCAGACCAATGCCCTAAATTTGCTGCTCTCAGTGCTGATGACCAAAAGTTGAAAGACAGCGAAAGAAAGTCAAAGCACAAACCCTGACACAGTAGAGGTCCTCACTAACAACGTCTACGTGGACGACATTTGCGATTCTGTGGACACTGTTGAAGAAGCACAAAGGCTCAGTAAAGACATTGATATCGTGTTGGCGAAAGGAGGGTTCATTGTCAAAGGAGGAGAAGACAAGGTCTTAGGTGATGTATGGAATTACGGGACTGACAAGCTTCGTTTTAAAGTCAAGGCAAACCTGTTTAAAGCATCAGAGATTACAGATCAAACCCAAGTCATGTTGAACAAGCGGATGATACTGAATAAAGTCGCTCGTATTCTCATTGCAAAAAAATGTCACAAAATCAGCCGTGCGGAATTTTCTTCCCGCTTTTGGTGCCCCGGGTGAATTGATCATTAGCCTACTACTCCCCGGGGATTCTAATTACCTATTTAAGATTCGTTTTCTGGTATTTTTCCCCTCTTTTGCCAAGTTACGCGCTCGGCGTCGTTTGTCGACAATGTTTTTTCAAGTTATCGCTAACGTCACTGAAGCTCTTGTCGATGGCTGCTCTTGTCGATGGCTGCTCCTGTCCGGCCTGATCCGGCTGCGTTGGCTGCTCTGCAGAACCCCGTTCCTGATCCACCAGCACCCGCTGGACCTGTCCAAAACCCTGACCCACAAAATGCTGATCAACTGCAAAAGCTCCTCACCGAGGTTCCTAGGGTATGGAAACCCGCTGCCCAGTGCCCCGAGTGTGCCTATCCCAACGATGACTGTTTCCTTTTTTGCCCGTCCTGTGGTTACAAGAGAAGGCCGGTTAACCCTACAGAGACTCCCACTCGCATTGACCTTAATTTGCCAGACATTGATTCCCGTTTGTCTAACCTCCGGGAGGGCCAATCTCTAAAGCCCTATCAGAAGCAGAAATCTAAACTTCAGCGCGACCTGGAGAGTTTCCTCTTCTCCTTGTCCCGTCTTAAATCTCTGGCGTCGGCCTCTCCTTGGGATATTTCCCGTTTTTGTGTTGAAGGACCGCTCGGGAAAGACTAAAGTGCACTGCACTTATTGTAAATTTTTTGGCTCGCGGGGGCCTTCCCGGTGCGCATGCCCTACCACCCTGGCGGCGGGTACGGTGGATAGCATCATTGGGAAACTGCGGTCTCTATTCCTTGACTTGGGGCGTGGTGGTGACTGGAACGACATTTTTGGCATTGGAAACCCGTCTCACATCCTAGCATTAAGCATTACCTTACTGCACTGCGAGAGGAGCAGGCCCGCGAGAGGAGCAGGCCCGCGAGAGGAGCAGGCCCGCGCAAGGATTATGCAGGCCACGCCCTTCTTCTTTGACAAGCTTCTTCAACTTTGCACGTTTCTGAGAAGCCACATCTTTGCTGACGACGTCTCTCCTTCACAGCGTTACCTGGCCTTCTGTCTGCAGTTTTTCTTGGGTGATCGGGCTTCGGATCTAGGACGCGTGTTCACCAGAGGTCTTAGCCCTGCCCGACGAAGAGGGGCTGTTCTTCAATCACTCCTTTGGCAAGACACTTCGGGGAAAAGATACCAACTCCTTCATGGTTAAGAGGTGCCAAAACCCCATTATCTGCCCGGTGGCCAACCTTCGCCTCTACGTTTCCCTGTGTGACCTGATGTCGGTCGATGTTAGGGATGGCTTTTCATTTAGGTCCACGGACAAGAGAGGCGCTGTGTCATGCAAGCCTTTTGTCGGGCCAGCTGCCGCAGGCCGTTTGACTTTCCACCTTAAAGCTCTTGGCATTTACGATGGAGAGACTGTCCACAGCTTTCGGAGTGGCTGTTCTATTACCATGTCCTTGGTAGGGGTGCCCATTTAAGACGTAGCCCGGCATGTGGGATGGCGATCCCTGGATACGGCGGAGAACTATACGCAGACAGGCAAAGTCTTGAACATGTCTCGTGCTGCCTTGACCTTGGCCGCTAGCACGCATGCTGTTGCAGGCTCCCCTCCTGCGGTGCTTTCTGCCGCGGGGTTGTTTCGTTCTAAAAACGATCTTCAGGGTTTCCCTCTTGCATTTCCCTGAGGTATATTTCTAGTGTTTCGCCTCCTTGCCTTCCATTTTGAGTTTTGGAGAGGAACACTTATTAAAATTGCTTGTTTCCTCAGGTTTGGTAGTCCCTGTCTCTTCGTCCATAAGTCGTTGGCTAAATTTTGCCTCCCATATCTTATTCTGCTTAGGCGGTGAGTGTCTGTTTTGGCAGTGAGGATTGTTTACTATTCTCATTGCCAAAAAATGTCACGAAATCAGCCGTGCAGAATTTTCTTCCCGCTTTTGGTGCCCCGGGTGAATTGATCATTAGCCTACTACTCCCCGGGGGTTCTAATTACCTATTTAAAATTCGTTTTCTGGTATTTTTTCCCTCTTTTGCCAAGTTACTCGCTCAGCGTTGTGGTCCAGAATATTTTTCCCTCCCTCCTCCCCTTCGGCGACGTTCCAGTACACTTTCCTCACTGTCTTGCGACCTCCTGCCAAGGCTAAATTTTGCCTTCCATATCTTATTCCGCTAAAGCGGTGAGTGTTTTGGCGGTGAGGATTGTTTACTATCTATGATCCTATCACGATAACATCTGCATTTCTTATCAGAGCAAAGATTGGCATCCAGTACCTGTGGCAGATAGGAATCGGCTGGGATGAGGAGCTACTGCCCACAATTTGAGATCAGTTGACAAGACTGTTCCAAAAGATGACGGAACTCAATCACGTCCTTCCCGAAAGGCCTGCTTACAATCAGCGCCACTGAGCAAGGAACACTGTGCATCTTCTCCGATGCATCACAATAAGCCTTTGGAGCTTGCGCCTACATCTGGCAAAAAGGAAAGGATGATAAGTATGCAGCCAAGTCTAGAGTGGCACCACTTAAACACTTAACCATCCCACGCCTAGAGCTGCAGCTGGAGCAGTATTCTTAGGCTGTGACTCTGTGAGAATTAGCTTCTCCCGGTGCTTATTGAGAGCAAAAATGCAAACTGGGAAAAGTTTAGTCATAACATGGGGGTAGGAGGTGGGGGGTGGGGGGTAGGGGGTGGGGGGAATGGGGGTAGGGGGTGGGGGGAATGGGGGTAGGGATGGGGACGGGTAGGGATGGGGACGGGTGGGATGGGGACGGGTGGGATGGGGGACGGGTGGGGTGGGGTAGAAGGAAAGTGAAAATGTTATAGACTAGGCCTTATCATCATTTTTTGCAAAAGAAGGGGAACCAGTGCCCCTCTGCTAACTTTGCGATAAGGCTTATAGGTTTTTACCCCAAAAAGCCTTGCCATTGGTTTTAGTAGTGTTCAGTACAGCATTGGGCTGTTGTTTGTACTCCAACAATAGACAAAATTAATATTCTCAGTATTGAACTGGAGGCTCATGTGGTACAATGTTTTCACATGCAAATATTTTTACTGATATCCCACTGCACGAGCCTCCATTGTAAGCTAGTTCCTGTTCAATACCAAAAATACATTGTTGTTCATTCACACAAAGAAAATTAATCATTCCAATAGAGTGGTTTCTCTTCAAAATGATTTGTTATTTTATGTTTAATATTGTCACTAGTAGTTCAAGTTCTCTTTGCTGAGCCAAATCTTTGACAAATCAATTTTGTCTTTGGTAGGCCACAGATGAAAATCAACGACTGGTTTTGTTTGTTAGCATTCAATGCAATAACCTAGTTAATATTGATTGATATTCGGCAATCTCTGAACAAAATACAGTCAGTTTACATTCATTTAATATCAATCAGCACTATAAGTTGCACAAGCCAGGCATCAACTCATAAAAAAAACAGTTGTTAGAAATTAACACTTGGATTGGCCAGTCACTCGGTGGGGGGGGTTGGTACTTCCTAGTAATAAGAATGGGAATGTGTGGCTCAATGGTGTTGGGGTTTTTTTTGGGGAGGAGGGGGTAGTTTTGTTTTAGTGGGTATTGCAACATTTACATCTTCACAAAAGTGACTAAGATGGGTTCTATAATTTAGTCACAGAATAGACTATAAAGGAGTAAGTGCTCTGAGAGGCCAGCACCACATACCCAGCAAAAGTTGATTGCAGTACCCCCTTTGGGGGCAGTCACTTAACAGAAAACCCTGAGAGGCCAGTGGACCCAGCAAAAGTTGATTGCAGTACCCCCTCGGGGCCAGTCATTTAACAGAAAACCCAGAATTCTTTGGGTTTTTCTAAGTAAAAATGTTTAAACTCTCTGAATGGCTATCTTAAGAAGAAATCACTTTGGTCAAATCATTCACAACTAAGTAGAGGACTTTCACACCCATCATGCCTTGTTAGTGGCAAATACTCTTATTCAGGCCTGTAACCCATATACACCCCCGTGTGTGAAGGATAATGCTTTCTTATAGTCTTGATAATGCATGATGGACACACGTTTCTATTTCCCTTCCCCAAGTGGTCATCCATATCAGTCCAAGATAAATTAACGATAGGCTGCCTTCCTGAAGGCCCTTGTATTATTGTCATCTCCGCCTTTACGAATATCTGTTCGATTTCTTATGCAGAGTTGCAGAATATCCAGATCTATAAAACACAGTTTTTAAATCTGGTAAAACTTGTTACGCATCTCCTCTGGCCACAGCATTTGTTTTCTATTTCCTGTGGCATGATTACACAAACATTGCACTTGCACCATGGAACTGGTGTTTCAGAATGGCAGTGACACTCAGGAACTGGGGGCTGGGGCTACTGCTCCTACCAATGTTTGGTGGATCAGTTTCAGGGACAACCTGGGTATCGTTATCACCACTTTCATCATCATCGTTGCCATTGTCTTCTATAATGAGTGACCCATGAATGTAGTCCATACTACCCTCCCTATGCTGAAGACTTCTCGCACACAGGTTTTTAATCATGCGATTGTCTAGTGTTGTATGAAATCCTGCAACAAATATTTCTTTTAAAAACTGAATTTGTCACAAATTTTATGAACCAAGGCTCTAAACTATACTTCCATAATTTCATCTTCTGTCTTTATATTGGGAGACGTGTCTGCTAAATGAATTAAATTTTGTACGATGGATGACAACAGTAAACATGTCTATTACACAGAATCTTTAGTCCATACAGTACTGTGCAAAAGTAATGCAAACGTAATTCAACGAATTTCGTTCTTTGTTCTGACGAAAAAAAAATGTCGCGCGAAAATACGGTTAAAATTCCACCTCAAAACGAAATTTCGTCGAATAATCGCGCGATATTTCGGAAGGCCAAACGAAAAATCGCACTTACGAAAATTCGCAGAAGCGAAAATTCGCGGCAATGATAAGAAACCCCGAGTCATGCAATGTACATTGTATTTATGATAGCGTAGAAGCAATTGACGTCGCTTCCAACCACACAGCCAAAGATCAGTTTCCGAAGGCTGGAAATCCGAATTCCGGTCTTAATCAGACAGAATGAATACTGTAACCGTTAGCAAAGAATTATCCGTTAGCTAAAGTTTGACATCCGTTAGGACTAGCCTTTTGTTTTTCGTATTGTTCTCACGGCCAAGTTCATTTCCTGGCCAAGCCGGGAACAGCTTCAAAGAACAATGCCAAAATGTTTCATTGATTCTTTTAGTCTGAAAACAAGTGTGATCATCGACTGTTTTGAGATATTTATTGATAGACCATCCAATCTTTTAGCTAGGGCACAGACATTTTCGAACTACAAGCACTATAACACAGCAAGTGTTGATCGGGATAACACCACAAGGAACAATATCATTTGTAAGCGAGGCCTGGGGATGTACTTCAGACATGTTTCTTACAAAGAAATGGGATTTTAAAAAAAATTTACTTCCAGGGGATCTTGTCCTTCCCAACAGAGGTTTTACTGTATATGAGCATGTGTGGTTCCACCAGGCAGAACTTAACTCCATGCATTTCCAAGGGGCAAAAAACAGTTAGATCCAGTTGATGTAGAGAAGACATGCAAAATTGCCAACATCAGAATTCACGTGGAGAGAGTCATTGGAATGCTCAGACAATAATACACAGTATTACAAAGCACTGTCAACGGACTACCTCAACTCTGAGGGCCTGGTGCACGCTACTGGTGTACACAAGCATAACACCGTGCTTATGCACTAACTCACGTTATGTGAAAGGCACGGATTTCACGCAAAAGCACACGAGAAAAAAACGTACATGCACAAGTTAGGCACAGTTTACTCACACAGTGCACGTTTTTCTGAAACGTTATATTTAACTTGTCCGAAGGCAAGCTGTACGAAAATTCTCAGTCAGTAAAAAAATATGACCAAAATATGACCAAAAATATGGTTATCAGCGAGAATTGAAAGTGACAAGTCATAGTGATAATTCAGCTGACACGAGGAAGACAAACAAACGAGAATTCAGCGAGAATAGCAAGACACAATAATAAAGCATGATAAAGGTGACTTTCCCAAGAAAATGAACACTAAACAGTTATCCGTTCGGAAACTGCTTTAAAATGTTTAGGAAGGCATTAGAAGCGTTGGAAAAACCGTTCGAATTTTCTTCCATGCCGATTGAAGCGAATGGTACCATTGCGGTCGAAACGTGTAGAAAATAGGCCTCTACATTTATTTACAATCTAATCGGTTTCTTCCCATCCATTCCCCTAACCGCGTATTTTTGCTTTCTATACCCCAGTCCCCCTCCTCACCAAAGGCCTATTTTCCTTGATTGCCTTCTGAGCTCCTGACGAGACAAGGCTTTCAAGTTTTTGCCTCTTGTAATGATATTCATGGTATTTTACAATTTGTAATGAGCTCATTACTTTAATGCGTGTTATTCTGATAGATAAATAAAATGACGTGCATACATCTTACGCCATGCCCCCCTCCCCCTCCCCCTCCCCATTATTGTTTTTCGATTACACCTGAACAGAGACGCGAGGTCAAGCAAACTTTGAGGGTGATGGAAAAATATGAGAAGGATAGCGAGCTTAGTATAGTCATGGCGGGGAACCAATCTGGGGTTTTCGAGAGAGAAATGGAGGAGATAAGAGCTAAGGCACTGGAACTGAAGGTTGCAATAGATGCTAAGCGCATCCCTGCGCAATTACGGTTATGGCTGGCAGCGTGGACAGGAAAATTGAGGCACTGATTGCAAAAATAGATTCTAAATAGCCACCTCTTTGTATACCAGATTTTATTTTATTTGCCCTGCAGTACAGATACCTGTTCATAATTATTTTGCGCGTGTATTTCAATTTTCATTTAATTAATAAACTAATATTTCATATTCAGGATAGTCCTTTGATATTCCATCGCTATCTGGATCTACTTATGTTCTTGTTTCTTCTATTGGTTCTTGTTTACCTAAAAATAAATATTAATAAAAGAAATTACAGCTTATTCCACTCGTACCTTAACTCAAGACCCCATATACCTTAGTAGAATGACTCTATGACCCTTTAAACACAGCCAAAATCCCACAATATAAACCAATCCAGTCCAATACACAGGGACCCTACCTACTCCAATATATAAGTTGGTTTAAGTCTATTTGGGTTTCTTGTATATGTTTCTTTTCAACCAAAAGCATCATTAGTATAATTGTATCTTTGCGAGTACGCTATTTAACCAGTACTTCATGTCTAAATTACACTTCTCTTAATATACATATCATGGGCCATAAAACTATAAACCACGCCCCTTTACCTCAAATAAGTCATTTAACCCCCTCCTCTTCTCTAAGTCTACCTACCCTAAAGAATTTTGACAAGATTTTACTATTGTCTTTCATATCTCCCCTTTTTTGTCAGAATAATTAATCCAAATTTGCTATTGACTCTTATTCTACCATTTTATCACAGAATAATTAATCAAAGGAATAAATACTCCTTAGAGTGCATACCCATACTCAAACACCCTCTAACACCCTCACACTAGTTGCTTTAATCCGCAAAGCCAAAAACACAAGACTTTCCCCTATCGAGTTTCCCCCTCCCCTCTTCTTCCCTGGCTAGTTCTAAAAAATTATAATGTTAACTTAGGGTTAAATCATTAAATTAAAGTATGAAAATTAAAATAACAAAATGAAATAATATGATTACATGACGGCTTTAAATTAATTTCAAAACCCTCTGAGCCCCTTTATCCAAAACAAATCATTTAGCCCGGATTTGCCATGGTCTCCTATATAGGCCATAGATATCCTAAGCTTCAACGAGTCTCACAGACCCTCCTCCTCCCTAAGCCTGCCTACACTAAATAATTTTGACTAAACTTTTGACTAAAATTTGCGATAAAATTTAGTATACACGGCTCTCTGGAAGAGCATTTTGTAATTAATGATGGGATACTGTGTTTTTAAATAAAGCTATGATGATGATGATGATTGTCTCAAATATCTCCCCCTCTTAATCACAGAATAATTAATCCAAATTTGTTATTGACTCTTATTCTACCATTTTATCACATAGTAATTAATCAAAAGAATAAATACTCCTTAGGGTGCATTACCTATACTCAAACACCCTCATACTAGTCATTTAAATCCGCAAAGCCAAAAACACAAGCCTTTCCCTTATCGAGTCCCCCCCCCTTCTTCCCTGGCTATTTCCTGGCTGGAAATATGATCCGAACAGTTTTGACATCAGGTTATGCAAATTTATTGCTGAAATTTGACCAACTTGTGAAAACGCCAGACAGCTCATCCGATGAATAAAATGACCCATTCCGTTTTATAAACCCAAATCGAATGATAAAACTTTAAAAAGTCAATTTGTTCAAACAACTTTTTGAATGTTTGACAGTATTTATCCAAAGCCGATGACAAATGGTCAGAAACTACATCTGTAATATAAGTACTATTGTAAAATTCTCTTTTATTCAACCCTACATGCAAAACTAAAATTGTCCAAAGGGAAGACATTAATGAACTTTAGTTTTTTACCAAACCTCAACTTAACCTGAAGTTTAGTAATTTCAGAACAGCTAAATTAAGTGTGAATTTTACAATAGCAAATAGGACAATAGCAATAGCAACAAAGTTCCATTGATTGATAGCAAAGTGAGAATCTGTGTTACCCTTGTCAACCCTTGTCCTGCTATTATGAATTTTTATTGACTTCTTCACTGGTAACTGGTGAAGTCCACTGAAAGTCACCTGGCCCAAACCCAAGTTAATTTACACTTAGACTCATAGATACGAAGCGTAGAAAGCGCTTCAAAAATGTGCATTTGTCTTTCTTTAAGCCTAAAAAAGGAATAAACATGGAAAGATAGTGACTGCATAGCCATGTAGGGCAACAGCTTTAAATCAATGTCGGGCAAGATGACTTTCAGGTGACATGACTGCAGATACTTCCCTGTCAGAATAGGGATTATACTTCAGAACAGTTGCCTGCATATAACATTGTTACAATCTGATTACTCAGAAAATGTAACCCAGTCTTGGAACCACCCTTGTCACAAGCTGAAACAACTTCTTAAATTAAATTGCCATATTTTTTTTATTCAAACAGCTACTGATTGGTGTGGTAAAATGGTTGGTGTATAACAAATTCATGCAGTTGGTTCAAACATTAATTGCACTTTTTGGACTCAAGAAAACTAAAAAAGAGAACTATTTTTGTTCATAAGTGCAGTGCTTATTCATTTTGTGGTTGAAAAGTTCTCTTTGAATTCAACACAATGAATTTTAAATACAGCATTGACAATTTTGTATCCAACATAGTGCTTATTTGGGTGCTGGTGCTTGCTTGAGAGTATTTGCTTGTGATACTTCATTTTAATCCTTTAAGCCCTAATATCAAAATTGAAATTCTCATTTGTTGTCCCTATACATTTCCTTTAGAAGTAATGAGGATAATTTGTTTAGAGGGTACATCAAGCGGATGTCAGGGACGCAGTAACGCTTGAAGTGGAACTAAAAGCTTATGAACAAGGCTCTACGGCAGGTGGCATGGGACCGTAATATAATAACTGGCAACAGAAAAAACACAGCAAGCAGGCAAAAAGGGTCAAACAACTTGGTTGCAATATGTTTTGTACATGCCAGGAGGTGGGTGGGTATAAAATAGATCCCAAATCCAAACATTGTCCATGAGCAGCAACCACAATAAGAAAGAAAGGTAAACAATGTGCATTGTCAATGCCGTCGAACCCGAAATCGCAGAACATTGCTCCACTCGACATTCTATCTGCTAATCACATGGATGCAGCTGCTTCCAAAATCTCATCTCAGTCCCAGACTGCTGCTAACTGTGTGGTATCAAACATGACTTCTTCAACAGCGCCCTCATGTTCAACACTTCGGACGTATCCTCAACTGGTTTTCCGATCACTCAACCCAGGCATCCTTCAATAAACATCTCGGCCTACGCCTCTGGCCAATCATTTTCTGTACCACCAAATACAGCCAATACCAATACCTTGTTACACCCAACAAACGTGGAGCAGTTACCTCCTCTTCGTCCATGGGTACAACCATTGCTCCACTCGGGGATGTCTCCACATCCGTAGGAGCACAAAAATGTTATGGGTGTACAAACAATTTTGTAGATAAATTCCATTCCCCGCCATTCAATATTACGGTGAAGCATTTGGACAGACGGGTAACATGCAGAAGTGAACAACTGGTAAGCATGTATATAGCAGTGACTATGGTAACACATTACCATACACATCCTGCTCATATAATGCGAAAAAAAAACCTCTGTTCACCAGACTGGTATTTGTTTCTTCTGCACTATACAACACTTTGGATAACAATACAAAAACTGTTCTTGATTCATACGAATTCAATGTCATTTTTAAGCACTAAGTTAAAGTGCTACTACGATGAAAATTTCATGTCAAACTTTCCCCAAATTTACCTTCCAAACAGCTGTTCGAATGTAGTTAGAAATGTTGAGGTGAAAGAAATTACGTTCAGGCTTCGCAAAGTGAAAATATCGCAGTTGAAACGTCGACATTTTCTCGAGTCCGCCATTGCCGATTTGTGTTCCAGTGAGCCCGTGGTACAAAGGCGATTCAAGTTGCGGTAACTCTGTTTAGAACCTATTGTGTTTTGTTGTGAGGTCATTTTCTGAAGTCACAGGCCGAAGAAAGCTTTAGAGAAAGAGAGAATAAGTACTTTTGAAACTTCAAAAGCACCAAGAAATGGATAATTTCCGTTCAAGCGTCGAATCGCAGTGTTCTAGTGATGGGAGTGAGTATGAGAGCTTGTCCAGAGTGTCTTCCAACGAGGGAAACGAAGAGGAAAACGAAGAAACTCCATTACGATGACTCTATCGAGCCAGTGCCGACCGAGGAAGAAGCAGCTGACTACCTAGAACAGTTAGCTCTTGAGGAAGAGGAGGAACAGACTTTGCTGAGCCGTTTTTCTGGCGAGGAAGATGTCAGGGACTGGTATGTTGATGTATTGAAAGCGTTGTTACCAAGCCAAGCATGTTTTCAAAGTGCTGCACAGTGACACCGCCGAAGCTATAGGGAATAAGCTTATATGTCGAGTTCCTTTGCTTTTAAAATACGGTTTGTGTCGCAGTATTTTATGGCTTCACATTATCATTACTGGGAGTTACAAGAGGTTTGCCCCCGCTCTAAACAAGTTGTTTGTGTTCATAAACGCAGTTTCTACTACAGGAAAGCTCTTCACTGTTTTCCTATCAGTTGCTATCAATACCAAGTTTATTGTATATTTTTCACAGGTGCAAATGCTCGAATTGCTCTCTTGCGTGAATTACAAAGCCAGAAGAGTGTTGGTGCTGCAAAGAGATTGACCGATGCGGTGAACGGATGTACGAAGTGGAAATGGAAGACAAGTGCATCATCGAGCATCCAGGCTATTCTGCGTGTTGTTTGAACACATGGGTACTGTCTACTGCTGCAGTGGGCCTGAAGACCAAAGCCAAAAAGTCATACTCCGCAACAAAAACAGAAACAAATGCAGCTGAGGATAAGTAAGTGTTTAAAACAATTTTAATTAACAAGATAAGAGAAAACAAAATGCAGCATATTCTCTCAAGTCAATAATGCTTTCTAATTCTAGGTCATTTCGCATTTATTCAAGGTTTTTGAGGACAACCATAGGGGGAAAAATTGACTTGAACATTTCCTAACTGTAACCCTGCCATAATTATACATACTTGAAATACTGGCATCCAAAGCAAGATCTTTTGAGTGCACATGGCAGTACAATTATTGTGTTTGTTGAAATCGCTATTTTTTACAAGGAATGAAAATGTTGTTGCTTGTCTGTTTGCAATAATCAAAAATGTTACAACTTTCATGTCTTGCAAACACCAGCAATGTAGGCCACAAGAAAATCATACATCCCACTTACATGTACTTTTTATTTTACTTCTATAGGTTCCTGAGATCTGTCGCATATCAACAATATGTGCGCCTTGTGTATGAGTATGTTGGTTCTGGAAAAAGGATTCCCCTTCCCAATTGCGTGTATAACAACATCCGTAAAGCCTTTCCGAATCCTGAAGATCAGTACACGGGCTACGAAGAGGAGGACGCCTATAGTTTGTAAAACAGATATTCTACTTCTGCTTTCAACAAAAACTGCACATGTGTTTGTCTGAGTATATTTAGGTATGTAGAGTGACATTTACCATTTACAGGGAAATTTATGGGTTTATGATAGCACTATAATTTACACAGAGTTAATTCTCTGATTCCTTGTTTGTATCACCAGTGCTACGTGGCTCAACATTTATTTGTACCCTTCACATTCTCATTGCCACAAATTACCACCTTATTACCCACGATCTGCTCCCGTACGGCCTCGTATCTCAAGCGATAGAGTGACGGAAGATCTAATCCGGAGGTTGTGGGTTCGAATCCCACCAAGGTCAAAGATTTTTTCTTTTCCTCGTGTGGTCCCTTATCTCCTTACTAGGGCTAACGCTCAGTACAGGGAAATTTATGGGTTTATCATAGCACTAAAGTTTATACACAGAGTTAATTCTCTGATTCCTTGTTTGTATCACCAGTGCTACGTGGCTCAACATTTATTTGTACCCTTCACATTCTCATCGCCACAAATTACCACCTTATTACCCACGATCTGCTCCCGTACGGCCTCGTGGCACAAGCGGTAGAGCGACAGAAGATCTAATCCGGAGGTCGTGGGTTCGAATCCCACCGAGGTCAAAGATTTTTTCTTTTCCTCGTGTGGTCCCTCATTTCCTTACTAGGGCTAACGCTCAGTACTGGGAAATTTATGGGTTTATCATAGCACTATAATTTACACACAGAGCTAATTCTCTGATTCCTTGTACATAACATTGCAATTGTAAAAGATCAAAACACGAAAAAAGAAACATTAACTTCATCAAAGTCATTTCATCACTGGACTGTTTTTACAATTCCCTCCTCTATCTTTGTGTCTATTAAACTTTACAACAGTTAGTGAGTTACAAACGCGGAGCAGT
>JAJGOT010000112.1:895000-940000 GCA_022457155.1 Cladopsammia gracilis
GCTGATTCTAGCAATGGCTATGTTTTGAATTTTGATGTATATGTTGTAGCTCAAAATTTGCTTTGGTTCAAAACTGTTGTGAAGTAGGTCAAAATTTTTTGAACTGGTTCAAAATTATTCAGGTCTAAGGTTCTAAAAAGGGATTTAAATTTTTGGGGATTCATAGCCAAAAAAGGGGTATAGTGAGTTTTTTGGGGAGTATTAAAAAAAAATTCACACCCACCTGTCACTCCCCCACCAATCCCCCTGTTATTGCTTATCTATTAACTAATTTCAGTTACCTTACAACTTTTTTCTGGTGATGCTATTGGGATTCGAACTCCAAGCCTTCCGACTTCCAAACTACTGTCTTGACCACTTGACTATGAAGTGATGCGTTGCTTGGAAGCGCTTAGATATCTTTAATATGTTTTACTCGGCACCAGACTCCCAAAACTAATTAAATATTCACGCATGTGCAGTTTGAATGATTTCACACTTAGCGACATTTCGAAATTGTAAGTCATCACGGCAGCATGTATTTCAAACATTTTTCCCAGTGTTGTAATTTGCTGACGCAGGGAAATGGTTCAGTTTGTTTTATTTTTGTGAAAACTTATTCGACATGCCGTTGACTAAATCTGAAAAGGTGAAGCTTTGGAAGCAGTGAAATCCCGACAAGGTGCGAGAACATAGGAAATATTGTGCAAGAAACCCGGAATACCATGATTGGCGGAGACAAGAAAGATCAAAGAAAAACAAAGTCACCAGGGTCACCTATCAGGAATATTCGGCAAGAAAACGGGGTCGAAGGAGACCTCACACTCCCCTGAGATGTGCGGACTGTCTCAAACCTCACTCACTGAGGGTTTTGTTGATCCCCCTTCAAAGCATGGAGCAGTTTCAATCCAGCCAATTTGATTGATGTCGTGAACAATTACAACTGCAACGGCAATCCAATCGAAGGGTTCCACGGACGGAGATGAAGGAGATTGAACGTCGGGAGGAAGTACGACAGCATAAACAACAACGCAAACAACGGCAACAACAGTTGAGGAAAGTAATCATGATGTGCAGCAAAAGCTAGGCGATCGATTTGCAAATTTTCATCGCATCATGTGCGCGGAATTAAAGGCCTTTATTGGAATAAATATAATTATGGGGATAGTGCAGTTCCCAAGATATGCTTTATTTTGGTCTAACGATGATTTTTTTGGAAATCAAGGTATTCAAAGGACCATGACTAAAAACATGTATGAAGAATTAAGTTATTTACATTTTAGTGATTCAACTAAGAAACCAGCTCGAGGTGCTGTAAATTACGATCGTCTTTTCAAAGTTAGAACTATTCTTGATTATGTTCGGGTAAGTGCAAAAATAATTTTAAGCCACTCACAATATTTCTGTAGATGAGTGCATGACAGGTTTTAGGGGGAGGTTATCCTTTAGACATTACATGTCAGCCAAGCCAACTAAGTATGGAGGTAAGGTTTGGATGGCCTGTCACTCATTTAATGGAGCCGAAACCAATTGTGGAATTGCACCCATTTTGGGCATCCTACTGATGAACAGTTACGACACGGAGATATATATTTTAGCGACTACTGTGATTTGCAGTCTGTCCATTTGAATTTCCTCCTACCCTCACCCCACCAATCCCCCCATTTTCTCTACCCTCCCACTGTTACTGCTTATCTATTAACCAATTTCAGTTACCTTACAATTTTTTTCTGGTGATGCTATTGGGATTCAAACTCCAAGCCTTCCGACTTCCAAACCACTGTCTTGACCACTGGACTACGAAGTGATGCGTTGGTTGGAAGCGCTTAGATATCACTGATATGTTTTACTCAGCACCAGACTCCCAAATTTAATTAAATATTCATGCATATGCAGTTTGAATGATTTTGCACTTAGCGACATTTCGAAATCGTAAGTCATCATGGCAGCATCTATTGCAAACATTTCTCTCACTGTTGTAATTTGTTGATGCAGGGAAATGGTTCATTTTGTTTTATTTTTGCGAAAATTTATTCAACATGCCATTGACTAAATCTAAAAAGGTGAAGCTTCGGAAGCTGAGAAATCCCGACAGGGTGCGAGAACATAGGAAATATCGTGCAAGAAACCCGGGATACCACAATTGGCGGAGACAAGAAAGATCAAAGAAAAACGAGGTCACCAGGGTCACCTATCGGGAATATTCGGCGAGAAAACAACGTTGAAGGAGACATCGCACTTCCCTGAGATGTGCGGATTGTCTCAATCCTCGCTCACTGAGGGTTCTGTTGATCCCCCTTCAAAGCATGGAGCAGTTTCGATCCCGCCAATTTGATCGATGTTGTGAACAATTACAACTGCAACGACAATTCAATTGGAGGGTTCCACCGACAGTGATGAAGAAGCTCGAACGTCGGGAGGAAGCACGACAGCATAAACAACAACGCGAACGGCAACAACAATGCGAACAAAGGTGACAACAGCGTAAACAACGACGTGAACAACTTGAACAACATCTAACCCCACTCGGTATGTCCAATTGGTTCATCGATCGGACCATGCCTCCGGGGTTGGGCATGTTGGCGTGTCGATACCCGCGGATTTCCTCCTTCCATGCCTCTACCATGAGGTAAAAGAGGAATTCCGTTCTCCCCCTACTCCTCCTTGTCGCTCTCTCCCCAATCCACGTTGCCGCCCCACCTGTTTGCTGGAAGAGGAAGATGATGATAACTGGTTTGACGCATGGATGGAGCGAAGGAAAAGGATCCAGCAGGAAGGACAGGCCAGGGTCATGGTTCAATTGAGGGAAGAACAAAGAATCGATGCCATTCCATCGGAAATGATGACAATGCCATCCATCCATCCATCCAATCACCTTCCACGCTTCGTGGCACAGTTGCAACGCGAGTTTTCTTCACCTGTCGAGGAATTTCTCATCGATGACTAACGCTTCGACTTGATTCATTGATGGAGCGAAGACTATTCACGACGAAGGGGACGTGAATTGACTAAACACAATTGTTTACAAGTAGCTGATTTTTCGTTTTATTACATTACAGTTTTAAACGTTTCTTGACTTGCATGATTTTCTTGACCATTTTCTCCGTCAGGGTGTGTTTTCCCGGAAAGTTGGCAATCCCTCGGATCATTTTTAAATCCGCTTTCCATTTGTTTTCTAATGTCTGGGCTCGGCCTTGATCATCCGTTCTGGCAGCTGATGGTATGATCTAAGAATTGATGGTCTTTAATACACCAATATCACGCTAGCATGGCATGAAAATATATTTAATATAATAGGAAAAAATCCAATATCAAAATCAGCACATCAATATTAGTAAAACTGTAAAGTTTCGTAAAGATTGCTTGTATACTGATGGAGATATTAGCTTTTGAAACTTAGTACTCTGGCCTAATTTTTACAAAGAAATGCATGGGAAAAACACGAAAACGAGGCTGGACGGGCAATCTATGCCCGTCCACCATACATTTCTTTGTAAAAATGCTCAGTTTCAAAATTTCATATCTTCGTCAATTTTCAAGCAATCTTTACAAAACTTTGTAGTTTTACTAATATCGATATGCTGAATTTGATGCTGGGCTCTTTTTCCCTATAAACCAAATATATTTTGTGCCATGCTAGCGTGATATTGGTCTATGGGCAATCTTCCTGCTGGACAAAAAAATAACAGTAGTAAGAGGGGTCACTTTGGGTCATGGCAGCCATTTTGATGACATCACACATTCAACTCTGATGATGTCACAGTTATCCCATAGGTATCCCTTACCACCATTGGTCAATCACACATTGCATTCTTATTGTCACACTTATCCCCATAGGTATCCCCTACTCCCCCAGTCAAACATTCAGGGATACTGAGTTATTCCCCCACAAGTCAAACTGGTGCGATTCTAGTTATCCCTCCATCCCAGTCAAATTGGGGGATTCTGAGTTTTCCCTCCATCCCAGTCAAATTGGGAGATTCTGAGTTTTCCCTCCATCCCAGTCAAATTGGGAGATTCTGAGTTATCTCCCATTCCACTTGATCCCAGACCCCACTCGGTCAAATCAGGATAGCAAGACACCTAGATAGATAGATAATCTTTATTTATCCAGGGACAATTCATCAGCTATTAATAATAAAACAATTAAAATATATCGATATCAACATGCATTAAATATAAGATACTATTATAAAAACTATACTTAAAACCTAAACCTAACTAAAGCTGCTTTCCATGAATGCCGTGCCTTAACGTACTTCTTTAATTAAACGCTTAAATAACCCAAGGGACTATGCTTGTCTTATATCACAAGGAAGACTGTTCCAAAGGGTGGTGCCACTATAGCTAAAGCTATTCTTATAATAGTTTGTGTGCGGCAATGGAACATTAAGCTTATTCTTAGAGTCCCTTAGGTTATACGCAGTTTCACGCCTTTCAAATTTAGAACATAAATAGTGTGGAGCTAAACCATGCAGAGACTTATAGGTGTTACTGCTATCCCCATAGGTATTCCCTGATGAGGTCAAAAAGAAACACAATAGTTTGCAAAGAATCAATGTTGTTTAGTCTCAATTAACAAGTACACCAAAATTTTGCAACATGGCTGCCGTGCAAAACCTGCATATATTGCTATTTTAATGTTTTTCTTAATTTAAGATTAAAGCAAATCAGCATTAGCATCCTTGAAGTATATTCATGAGCCATTTAAGGCAGAACCATTGCTTCTTTTATTAAAAGTAGGTATGCTGCACAGATAGTTTATTGATGCTTTATTATATTCTTTACACCACTGCCCCAAAAAATACATTTACCAATTGCTCAGATAATACTTTTTAATGATTAATTATATTTTGTATGCCAACGTACACCCCGGCAGATGCACTTATGTTGCTCGGACAGTAGTTTTCTAATGATCTATTTTATTTTATAAAATAACTTAGATACTACGCGCGTTCTGATTGGCCAAAGACCTATTAACTATTATGCCAGTAAACTCATAGAAAACAGCGCAAGCGAAACTGTAAAGTAAACAAAGTTCAATTTTCCACTGCATCAACACAAGCATGAGGAGAAAGAATTTCACAACTCGAGCCGGTTTAGTGTCTTATTGCATATTGTGGTCTGTTAGAAGATGAGAAGAGAAGATATGTTTCTTGTAAACGATAAGTTGCTGCTCAAACCTACAAAATAAAAAAAAATTCCCACGCACGCAGACAAAAAACGGCTTAACGACAAAACAACACTAAGCTTTAATATTTTAAAACTGATATCAACAACAGGAATATATTTTCATTTAACATTGGCTTGGAAAGGCTTACATGCAGCGATCAATGACAATCAAAACAACCTCGATATGTACTTTGTGAAGTTCATTGAACTGAAGGTTTAGCTATTAGTGGAAAGCTCAAAAATTATGGATCCCAAAGAGAAAACAATGGCTTTCAAACTGTAGAATTTTCGATCGAAATTCACTGAACTGAAGTTTATAAATGTTCCTACAAATCCTAAGAAAACTTATAAATAAGACGGATTTTCACAGTGGAATTAAAAAGCACGGCTTAAGCTTATAGCTTTGTTGTTTAGGATAATTATTTTACGCTGATTCCATTTAAGCTTATACTCTTTATCGTGTTTTGTTTTTGAGATTTTTTCATTGAATACTTTTGTACCGGATGCAGTTTATTATCTGTCCCAGCAAGGATGATCAATTGGCAAGAAGAAAATGAAACTAACAAAAATTATAGGTTTATGGTTAAACAAATTATTTGCATGGAATGATCAAACAATTCAACTGTAGGCTTAAAAAACAATGAGCTTAGTTTTCATTCAGAACTTAAAATGTAGAGAAGTACGGGCTTCATTGTACACTTCAAAGTAAGTGGATAAAGTCGAAAACATTTTCAGAAGCTGAGTTTCTGGAACTAACCTTTATTCCAATCGAAAAATTCTTGACAAGAAGGCAATCTTTGAATCCAACATAAGCTTACGCCATAAAAATTTTAGGCTTTCAAACTCCTCGTACATTCATGTTTGCGGCGGCAGATTCCGGACACAATTTTCTGGATTTCCCATTCAAAGAACTTTTGAATCATTGAATATATTTTCTTCTTTCAGCTGATAAATTCCAATTGACGAATTTCAAAGCGCTAAACTGAAAACTTTTTATCACT
Source organism: Cladopsammia gracilis (assembly GCA_022457155.1). Taxonomy (NCBI): domain Eukaryota; kingdom Metazoa; phylum Cnidaria; class Anthozoa; order Scleractinia; family Dendrophylliidae; genus Cladopsammia; species Cladopsammia gracilis. Next base: position 901,153 of record JAJGOT010000112.1, read on the forward strand.
TTCGTTGAAACCGTGAATTTGTCAGTGCAGCTTTGTCAGTGGCATCGTGTAAAGTTCATTCTTTCAGCGGCTCTGATTGGTTTTCCCGGTCATATGATGAATGTTATAAGAACAAGCTACTTGATCGGCACAAAACTACAACAAATTTCTCTCTTTCCAAACGCTTTTCATAGTTACTTCATAAAAGCAATAGAACACATTTTCTATGACTTTACCGGCGTAATAGAACCACTTGGGATGTTGGGAGAACACTTGAAAAGCTTGTAAACCACGAGCCATAGGCTCGTGGTTTACAAGCTTTTCTCGTGTTCTCCCAACATCCCGCGTGGTTCAATTACGCCGGTAAAGTCATAGAAAATGTGTTCTATTGCTTAACTGTTTTCCGTTGCCTCAACAAATGCAACAAATTTATTACAAATGTAAACCAAGCAAAAGGGAACCCTGTAAGAGATCAAAGGCTCCTTAGAGCTAACCCGTGAATTTGAAATGCTAACACGTAACGCAATATTACGGTAAGCTTATGTTTTCACTCTGTCACGGTTCAATATCTTTTTAAAAATTAAACGTAAGGATTTTTGACAAACGCAAAAAAATAAAAATACAGTACATCACTTTCATAATGTTCAGTCCGAAGAAGAAAGAAGAGAGGAAAAAAAAAAAAGAAAAAAAAAAAAAAACGGTCCTAGCGAGATTCGAACCTGGGCATTTCGGCTGTAAGTCCGCGCTTTACACCACTCGACCACCGAGACCACTGATGTGAAATGGGATAAATTTTATTACTTGAAGGTAGATAACCATCAAAACGCGTGTCTCAGTTGAAAATTCCTTTTAGATCGATGTTAACGTTGAATTAAAGACTCCAAATGCGAAACATCTTTAAGCTTATTGTTGTTTGTATTCGTTTACACTAATTTAGTTATTGTTATCGCTGGATTCACGCTGTTCTTGTTACAAAACGCATTCGTAACAAAGCATTACGTCACTAAGTTTACAGCTGATGGAAGGAGTGAGCGAGTGAGTGACTCATTTGCATATCTGTCGCCGTTACCGATAACCCGTTCATTACGCATGCGCGTATGTTCACGGGTTAAAAAAGAGCCAAGATGAGAAATGTTCTTTTCTTTCTTCCAGGAAGGTCAAGGAATAGACAACTTTTCTCGTGAATTGCCATCAAAATATCCTAATTTGGTTATGGTTCAAGGTGATGATCAAGATTGCACAGATAAAGCACAGGTCTTCTTTATTTTGGAAAAAGATGTGTTATTTGAATGCCATCCTAACAATGATGACAGCATCTTTATATCATCGTTGGTTTTGCTGCTGTCTGTGTACTATGCCTTTAATCTAGAGTATGCACCAACATGGAAAAACATGTTCAAGACCTGTTGAAGACCCTAGACAAGTATGCACTTGCCATTACAGAAAAGCGAAAGAGCCATTCATTTAAACAATTGGAAAACAGACTTCTCAGCAAACTAAATGCAGTGAGCAATTCTACTTGAAGACATACTGTCACTGACTGGAAAATGTCAGCAAGATCACGTTTTACATTAACATACTGTTCACATTTTTTCTCGCAGTCTTGTTTCCTACAAATCCTTTATAACTGTGGCCCCATTTCACAAAAGTATCGATAATATTTTGAACTGTGCTCTTTGGAATATTTAAGACTCTTCTTTTTTGTCTTTGTCCAGTACCGTTATGCCATATGTCCACAATTTTATCTCTGACTTTATTTGAAATAGCCTTTCCTTGTTGAATAAAAGGATTGTTTTCCATTACAACTACCATAAGCAACTTCGCCCAAAACTTCGAAATTTGAAATAGAAGTTATGAATCCAACTTGGCAATTTGATTGCCTATTCAAACAATCAAGTCCCCAACTTCCCAACAAACGTACAGGCTGATGCAACCAAAGCTCCAAAATATGGAAGGCTGGCCTGCAGATGAGACAGTGCATCAATTTATCTACGATTGTGTGGTCCGCCTTCAGGCAGCAAATGGCAGCAGCAACATCGAAACAAGTCTTAAGAACTGCTGCCACAAAAGATTGTCACCTCCCTGTGTTAAAAGACCCATGGCCACCATCCTACAACAACAAGGAATTTCCTTACTGGGTTAAGTAACATCCTGTGATATATATACAATAAGTATTTTTTTTATTTTCTTATTTTTTTTATTTCACAATACAAAGCTTACCGACCTACAAATCGATACATATACCACTTACAATACGATACTTACACTACTTACAATACGATACTTACACTACTTACAATACGATACTTACGCTACTTACAATACAATACTTTTCTTAATGCAACAATACAATACAAAAACTAATTAACAACAGTAGTAGACACTAGTTACGTTACCAAGTAAATGTAGAAAAAGAGAATAACTGAAAAACATAAACTAAAATAAACGTAAAGTAAATTATATTCTTAATTTACGTAAAATATAATATTCTCAAAGATCATAACTGCTAACTGTTAACCTGTGCATCCGCCAAGAAAGAGGTGGAGCATAAAATCAAACAAGCCGAAGATATTGAAGGAAAATTAAAGCAGCAAAAAGATGACCTGTTTGAGCCACCTTCTACAATTAAGTTGAAATCATGGGCAAAGGAGCAGTTTTCTTATATTCCGGAAATCTTGTCAGTCGTTATCAGTCTCGAGCCAATTGGAAGCTGTCAAAGACAAAATCCAACAAACGCATGAAGAACTTGCCAAACGACACAAATTTAGCCTTGCCAGCACAGAAAGAAAGAAGGCAAGATGTACTGAGCAAGCTCTGTTGCACCGAAGAAGTGTTGCTTGAAGTTGCCAAGGCAAATGACAGAGGCAAAATCAAGCTGAAGAGGCCATTGAAAGTTGACGAAGCAAATTTACCTATCCGCCTTTCCTCACTTCAACCTCGCTCCCATTTCAATGCCCTCTTGTTCCTGCAAAAGAATGGGTTCTTTGCAACAAGTCTAAACGAGCATGTGGAGAAAAAAATAAAAGAAATGGAAGAGAAAATTAGAGATTTGAAGGGATATTGTTCACGTTCTTCATCAGAAGACAGTGACCATTCAGTGGATAATTAAGGCCCATTTACACGCTGTGATTTGTCGGGCCAATTTGTCGGCCACAACAAATCGTGCGCGTGCTCTTTGTACAGTACAAGCATTGCACATGAACTTTTTATTTCTGCTAAGAACTTCTTGAAAAGCAAATGGTATCCAATAGGTTATTTAGGTTGTTGTTAGTTTAAATACTGCAGATATAATTTGTTTTGCGTGATTTCTTGCCCAGATTGTGTTTTCGTTCTTAAAATCAGGCCAGACACGCGAAAATCTAAATCGTCACTGTCATTTTTAATATCTTCTGATGAAGAACATGAACAATATCCCTTGAAATCTTTCATTTTCGCAACGTGTAAATTAGCCTTGAATTAATTATATTTCGCCAGAAAATAATGTATTTTTTACGGACAACTAATAATGCTTATAAAAACCGCCAGGCATCGAAAAGATGCGAGAAGCCTGGTGTCTAGTAAGGTCGCTGAGAACATTCTCGATACGTCGCGACAGAATCTGGTCGCATTTATAGTTCGTTGGATTGGTATTTGTTGCAGATATGCATGTATTGAACCTTCATAACACTGAAGCTTGGAAGTTCACGTTTTATAAGTAGTTAAGGTATGTATTTTTCAGTATACTGACGAGTTAAATTTTGACATTCAGTCAAGTACACAAACGTTTCTTTTATGAGAATTTACGATTCCCTGATTGGGAACAGATTTACAGTACAGTTCGTTTGAATATAAGCTTATTATGTCAGATAGTATTTGTTTCATTGAAATATGTGCTTTAGTACAAGTATATAGCAGCAGTATTAATTTGAAGTGACAAATGTTATTATTATAAATTGTTAAAGGACTTTTTTTCAGAACCCGGTCATTTTGCCCTTTTAAATCTTCATAGCCCATCGTTTCAGGAAGAAAATTTTTTATGACCCGGTCATTTTTTATCTGACCCGTCCCTAAGGCATCTATCAATTGTGCACTAACCATTAAAAAGAAATTTTGGAGAAAAATGGTGACCTCTTCTGTGCTGCAGAGAGTTAAACACTTTACAAAGTCAGTAAATTCAGATAGAGAGATGGTGGAAGGAACTCCATGAAAAAATGGAGAAATATTTTAAAGAACATTTGAATTGGCTGAAGGCCCAAGGCCATTACGATCCACATGATGACATAGACAGGTACATAAATGCAGTCAACAGGATTTGAATTAAATAAAGTATTAATGATCATAATCCAAGATTAATTTGGCCATTCCAAATTTTTACCTGAAATTTCTTTTATAGTATAAAATTGTTTAAACAAAAACGAAATAAGTGGCCACTCAAGTAATCATGCAGACTCACTGAGACATTTATTGGGTATTCCCAGTGAGCAAATCAGGTAGTCTTTAGGTAAGTTTATATTTGATTTTGTTATTTTCTTTTCAGCCTGGCCTCTCAGCGATTGCCCATGTGACCAACGGCTGATGTGTACCCACTATGGGGTAACAAGGGGCTCGGCAAAAAGGGAACACAGTTGCAAAAGTATAAAAATGGTGGACGAAGTTGAGAAGAAAGAGGGAGAGACTCCAATATGAAAGGTAGGGGGATGCTCGTTGGAATTTTGATTTAAACCCCTTTTATTTTCCATGGGAATGTCAAACACAAATACTTTACAGAAGCGAGTCTTACCAAGTTTCTTCATTGGTAGTGCTTTTGTATTCCAGTAAAGACAAGATAAAAGGAAGTACAAGAAAATTAATCCCCCAGCTAAATTATGTGTAGTCAGTTGATGTGAAGCATCAGATCAGCCCTTGCAGTTTATTGTACATTACTAATATCCCAGTCACTATTGTGTGAGTACCCCTCTCTGGGTACATTAACCATTTTGTAAAAAAAATGTAAAAATTACCTTAGGCCGCCTTGTGTCACAACTTCTAATTACGGACCACTAAGTTACAATCAGAGTGTACATGATCAGGATAGCAATTTAAGTCGCTTCAGCTGACGACAACAGTCAAAATGTGCTATTCTCGGCCACTTAACCCTATTCTGCCTTGAGGGGAGGCAGAAAGTGATGTACTAATTTCAAGCTTATCTTGATTTTTCCTAAAAATTATCCGGCAACATTTTGGTGTGTAAATTGTTTGGTGACATGACTTGATGTTTCCATGGCAACCAAGTTTTGACAAGTTGCTTTACACAATTTTTTTTCAGCTTCATTTTCAGTCTTTATGAAAGTTTAAGTCAGGATAAAATTTGCCATCTGAAGTTATTAGAATAAGTTAGTAACAGTAATTGCTGCCGGCAGGCAGTCTACTAATCGTGTAGGCTTGTAGAATCGAGAATCTAGAATTCTGTCCTTCTGTCCTTCTGTCTGTCTCGGTTTTCCGATAGTAACAATGAAATATTGTTTGAGAACCAATCAAGAGCGGTAGAAGATCTACGAAACCGTCGGGCAGTCTCGGGAGAGCTTCGGCATCCAATCAAAACAAAGTAATGACAAGCCGACTCGAGCATGCATAGGCGATGCACGACTAAGCTGTTTCTGTTTCGACGCCATATTGGACTGGTTAGGCATATTGGAAAATAAGCCTACATGTCTTGGGAATCTGCTAAGGAATCTGCATGCACGTTAGTTCACGATTTGATAATAGGTAGTATTGGAATAGTGTGAGCACGCTAACAAAGAAGCGCGTTAACCTTCAAAAACAAGAAGACGGAAACGTGCGAGATCGCACGCAAATTATTAAAATAGCGTGTCCACTGTGTCAGAATCTTTCAGTTTTATATTTTGTCTGGTCCGGAACCGCGGTCAAAACAACTTTTCAAATTGAGAGTTTTGCTGGAAGTATTCCAGCCATCATTATAATAAATTTTGAATGAAACTTATAAATTTAATCAAAGTTAACGACAGAAGTGATAATTTAGGGCGAGAGAAACAAATTTAGCCCTTTCTATATTTTTTTCAGTTGAGGTAAAAATGCTTCAATTTGCATAATAGGGCCATTTATACGGGAGAAAATAAGACGCGTCTTATCTAAGACGTGACTTAAATAAGATGCGAAGTGTACCATTTATACGTTTGCGTCCAACATAAGACGCGAAGATCACGTATAAATGGTTCGCGTCTTATTTTTGATACGGCGCACTTGTTGTTCACGTCTTATTTAGAACACGAAAGCATTTATACGAGGAAGTTCACGTCTTATTTAAGACGCGGACAAAATAAGAACAGCTGAAAACCCTGTTCTAAGATAAGACGCGTCTTATTTAAGTCGCGTCTAAAATAAGACACGAATGCTTATTTTGTACTGTTTATACGATCGGTTCGCGTCTTATTTAAGTCGCGTCTTAGATAAGACGCGTCTTATTTTCTGTCGTATAAATGGCCCTAATGTGAAAAGTAATTTGAAATCTTCCAAATAACGCAACGCATCTTGCAAAATATATCCAATTTTTAATATTCCTCCGTGTCCGAAACAAAGAAAAGAAAATTAAATACGAGGAAGTTCACGTCTTATTTAAGACGCGGACAAAATAAGAACAGCTGAAAACCCTGTTCTATGATAAGACGCGTCTTATTTAAGTCGCGTCTAAAATAAGACACGAATGCTTATTTTGTACTGTTTATACGATCGGTTCGCGTCTTATTTAAGTCGCGTCTTAGATAAGACGCGTCTTATTTTCTGTCGTATAAATGGCCCTAATGTGAAAAGTAATTTGAAATCTTCCAAATAACGCAACGCATCTTGCAAAATATATCCAATTTTTAATATTCCTCCGTGTCCGAAACAAAGAAAAGAAAATTAAATGAAAAAGGTGATCACTTTGAGGTTATTTTCGCTCGAGAAACATTCACCTGATTCACTAGCGCAAGCGAAACTCGCAAGAAACGATCATTGTTTACATCCTCATCGGCGGTGAATTTTTGCACCCGAGGCTGTTTTGTTCCTCCAACTTCACGACTATAAAAATTCATGAAAGGCAAACAACCGAAAGAAGTGAAATAAATTGGGATTCCAATGACGCTTATATTTCTTCCTTCGCTGTCCAGTGTTCACTTTTTATTAAACAAACGTTATGTTTTCGTCTATAAAATCTGACGCGGATGATTCGAGAATCGGGAAAATAACCAGCACGAAATCAAGACAAATAGACTATTTACATGTGGGAAAAATCTGAGACCTTCCGGAATGCACAGAACTAAAGGATTTTTGCCAAATTCCACGGCGATGGCGTAAATTTGATTTATGCCAACCCGACGTTTTCAAGATTCTTTATCCAGCTTAACCAGCATCTCGCAATGAGGCAGCACTTCACTTCCAATATGGAACTACTAGTTTACAAATGTAAATTCACGACTTTTACCTGGCTACGACTTGATAAGACAAATCGATGAGAAAACACCTTTGGTGATGATGTGCAAGTGCTTCAAATTGGAATAATTTTAACTTTCGTTGATCTTGTGATTGTAGACTATGTTATAAATGAACTGGAGGTCTAGAAGCAAAGAAAAAATTGACTTTCCAACAATCTGTGTCAATAGTATTGAAGCAGAAAACAGAGTGCATTCTGTGAGATTTTCCTCCCCTTGCGATTTTTTTGCACTATACTCCACTAGCTGAGGGTGAAAAAGGGGGATCTAGATCACATCTCACCTTTCACAGAAATTAAAATGTGAATTGTTTAATTGTATCTCACAGCAATGTAAGTGGGTAAAAATGACTGTTTTTAGATACCATACCACATATTTCACTTTCTGTTTTTGTCTATGGTACCATGCCGCTTGTAATGTAAACATTTGTCAAATGTAACATACCGCAACTGATACTTTCTTTTTCTCTTAATTGTCTGAGAGCACTTATCTCGGTGTTTTCTACTTGTCATTAATCTAACCGTGAGTTTGGGTTACCTGTGGTTCTTGGGACCATTTTCTGCGCTCGTGAATTATGACTTGATAATATATACCAGGGATGGGGTGGGAGGAGGGGGAAGGACTATTTCCCAGGCTTACTTCTGGTTCATGTCATTCCTGACTTCAAACTAAGTAAACCTAGTAATTATTTTTAGTCAGTAGCAAATTTAGCAATATCATAAGCTGCTAAATTTGAAAACTGCTCAGATTTTCAAGTTGAAAACGAGAAAATATCTGGAAATTGAAGAATTTTCTAAGTTCAATACAGTAATCGCCAATTCTCAAGAAGTAAAAAATGATTCTCAAGAAGAAAAACCCAACATCACCTTGATGTTGGAAGTCACGCCTATGCTCTAGAGTACAAAACGCTTTTTGACAAGGCAATGACTTTCATATCCTACAAAACTAGAACAGGCTGGTGTTGAAACTGTTAAAATTCATATGGAAGACGTGGAAACACCACAGGCTTCAGATTCTCATGGAAGAGATGACCATCCAACTCGCAATCACCATCTGATACGCATAATATATGTGAATTAGTTGCTTGCTCTAAGCTTGCAAAGTTCTCTGTACAGATGCTTGAGAACATTTGCAACTTTTTCCAACTTGCCCATTAAGGCGGGCGAGCCGTGAATTTCAATGAAATTTTAAGAGGTTTAAAGAAGAGATAGAGGAAAGAAAATTATTTTTGGAACACCAAGACAGTTGATATCCACGTAAGAGCACCCCAGGTTGATAGGACTATTTTGGTGTCCATCTACTAATTTTTAACTTTATTTTAAAACTACATTAAATCTTCAATATTTCTTTTTTCCCTAAATGTTACAAATCTTTTGAGAAAAACTATTTCCTTCCAAACATACCCCAAAATCACCCACACATTTACAAAACACCCCATAACATAGATTCATGAGATAAGCAGAGAATTTTTGGATTGCTTGAAACATGAACCAGATATTTCCATTAAAGCCATGTTAAGTGGTGAAAAATGGCATTCAGGTGGACTCCCATCTTAAACGAAAATTTAAGCATTACATACTAGATATGACAGATACAGCTGCAAATCTTGACTGTAAAGTGTTAACTCAAAAACAGCTTTATTTTTCACCATAGGCAGCGGTATTAAGCTTACGAACACGCATATTATGTTTTTGCACTATATATGGCATGCTCGCTAAAGACGTTAGTTGTGAAAAAAGTAGTTGTAAACTGAAATAGTCGAAGTAAGTTCTATGGCGGATCTAGGGAAGAGGTCACCTCCCCTCCCCTTATTTGGCCAAGCAAATAAGGGGAGGGGAGGAACCTTTTATTATTATTCTGAACCATAGAGTGAAACTGGGGAGAGGTAGCATGCAGTGCAAGTTTCTTCTGCTCCTCACGTGACTTGCTCTCCGTCGTCACTGCTCAATCCTCGTGGCCGTGCACCGCAAAAGTGCCTGTTTCACATTTTGAATTTTCCACTGTTTGTAACTTAGGACCAAATCGCACTAGAGCCAGACAAATCAAAACTTGTTTACTTAATGTCAAAAATCTGTCATCACTTGACTTGTCCTAGTGCGATTGCGTTTTTTGAGTCTGCTAAACATTCCAGAGTACGGCCAAAACTTCAAAGGTTCCGATGTCCTGCTCCGAGGCAGGAAAAATGGGGTCTAACAACCAAGAATACAATAGCTGGCAAGTCGCGGCAGTGTTATGTTACACTAGAACGTGACCTTTGGGTTTTCGCGCGCTGTTTCTTCAGTTTGTAACATGTCGGACCCAGACAGCTTTCCCTTTTGCTACCCTCCAGGCTATTTTTTCAAAATTTTTACGGGTCATACCCGTATCGTAATTCCATGACCCCGATACCCCAACGTACATGTACTACTGGTAGTTCTCCGCCCAGACAAAGCAGTGGCAGTCTTCAGTCGGCAAGCAGTGGTAGTGGAACTAGCATTCTGACGAGCGAGATTGCCAGCACATCTACTTCCACTGAAGAAAACAAGAAGCAGGACAAGAAACATGGCAAGACTACAGCGACACAAGAACGATGAACAAAGGACCACGTGAAATACCTTGTGGATCTGTGGGAGGCCAATATATCAAGGATGGAGAGCCAAAAGTCAAGGAAAGTGTGAGCCGAAATTGCCTCTTAAAATAAACTAGCACTTCAACGTCGTGCGCATTCCAAGTCAGTGCGATGGCGCGTGGACAACACACACATTATCAGCAGACAAACTTCAGCCAAATCCTGTAGAGTTTGCCGCGGGACATTTGAAATGTCTGGTTCAAGTGTGATTCGGCCCTAAGTCATGAACTGAGGGCAGATTGGACATATTTCGCTGGTCTTGCAAGAGTATAAATATTTTTTCATTAGCAGGACAAGTACAGTAAAAACCTGCAAGTAAGAACCTGAAAATTAAGAACCTGTTAGCCTCAAATTTGTCATTTATACCATCTATAAACAAGAACCTATTAAGCCTAGAAAATGAAAAACAGGTTCTTATTTTCAAAAATCATCATTTAGTGATGCAGACCTGGGGTAAGAATCCTGTTTGGAAAAATAGGAGCTTGCCATTGCTGTGCAGATAAATCAATTAATGTAACAGGGTGTTGTTGAAGGGGGAGGGGTGGGTGGGGTTGACTGAAAAATAGGCTGATTACCATTTTATCTTGTAGCTGGATTTTATTTGTTGTTACACAGAAATAAGAACCTAGATAGCCTAAAATTGTGTTAACTACCATTTAAACAAGAACCTGTTTAGGCTAACTCTAAAAAATGTAGGTTCTTACTTGTGGGTTTTTACTGTAGATCTAGTTGGCGACATAAGCAAAATCTGTAGTCATTTTGTAAGTGCATTCAAATACTTCATTCCAGTTTTGAGAGAGATGGGAAAAACGTTTAGACCAGGTCTTAATGGCAGTAGGTTAAGTTTTAAGGTTTTCTTGGAATAAATTGTTATAGTCTTTGTCCCTTGGGTCAGTGCAGTTGGACTTTCGTAAGAACTCTTCTCTTCAAGGTTCAACTCTTGCAGATTCCTACCCTCGCAGTTTAGTTCAAGTAGATGTCCTTATTGGTGCAGACCACTACTACTCATTCGTAACTGGGATATGTAAGAAAGGAAGTTCAACCGAGTCACTTGTTGCTGTAGAATTTCATCTTGGCTGGATTCTTACTGGACAGGTCAACCGCTAATCAAAGGACATAGCATCCATGCTAACAGTTGTAGAAAACAGTGAAGTCACCGAAGCATTGAAAAAATTCTGGGAACTGGAATCTATCAACATCCCTGAGACTGAAAACACTGCTATCTCTCAAGAGGAAGATCGTGCTGTTGCTGACTTCAATAAAGGATTAAACTTTGATGGGCAATACTATGAAGTCCGACTACCATAGAGGAAAGACCCCCAAAACTAGAAAATAACTACGCACAAGCTGTCAGACAGCTGGAAAGCATCGAAAGAAGGTTAAGACAAGACCCTGTGAAAGCTAAAACTTACAATGCCAGAGAATAGGAGTGGTCGACGTCTTGATCGGTTACGAATATGCCGATTTTCATCCACAGAAAGAACAAAGCTCTAGACATCTCTTACTGAAAAATTGTTTCGGGAGATTATCGGTGGGACGCATCCCTCCATTCAAGAACCAACGATGAACCCCAATCTTGGACACGCAACGGATCACAGTCGAAGACTTCTACAAAATAAAGAACCTTGCCATTGAATGAAAACCTCGATGCAGTGGGTGCAAGTGCACGGCCAGTGCCCCCTCAGTAGCAAAGACTACACAATAAAATTGGAGAAGGAGCTAGAGCTGATCGAAAACAATCTGGAATACAACAGAGGAGAAGAGATGGGTAGCTGAGTACCCATGGATTTGCGACCCAGCTGAGTTACCAGTTAACAAGAAAGCCACCTTTGGGATGCTGATGTCGACAGAAAAAAGATTAGCAAAGAATGTAAAACACACTGAAGTTTATAAGCAGCAGATTAAGACATGATTAATTGAGGAGCTGCAAGAAAACTTAGCCAAAACGAACTGGACGATTATAAGGGACCAATTCATTACATTTTCTCATCATGAGATTTTGAAACAAGAATCCAAGTCAACTGCAGTGAGAATCGTGTTTAACAGCAGCACAAGCTACATGGGAAACACCCTAAATGACTACTGGGCAAAGGGAACTTGCCTTCTCAACGACCTCCTGGGAGTATTGATAAGATCCAGAGAGAACAATGTGGCATTGATCGGCGATATAAAGATTGTATCACACAGTTAAAATAAAGACAGTAGAACAACACACCCATCGGTTCTTGTGGAGAGATACGGACATTTAAGAAAGCCAGATACATATGCAATACAGAGAGTATCGTTCGGTGACAAGTCTTCAGGCACAATCGCCACCATTGCATTGAGGAAAATGGCAGAAATGGGGAAAGACAAGTATCCCGAAGCTGCATAAGTGATCAAAAGAAATATGTACATGGACGATATAATTGAGAGTTTAAATGACAAAGACAAGGCAAGGGTACTCACAAAGGACATTGAAAAATTACTTGATGAAGGAAATTTCAAAATGAATGAGTGGGTTCTCTCTCATGACGGTGCGGAACTAGCATTGAGATTAAGTATACCCAATGATGCATCGATGACGACAGAGAAAGTACTAGGCGTTGTCTGAAACCCATTGCAGGATGAATTTTAGTATAATATTCAATTGAGATCAGCTGCTAAGAGAAAGGGAAAAATATACAATCAATCAGATGCAGGAAACCAGGAACAAATGCCTTCACAGGGTACAAATAACCCAACCAAAAGAATTATCTTATCACAAGTAAATAGCATTTATGATCCGCTTGGGTTAGCGGGACCCTTCACAGTCAGAGCAAAAATCCTCATGAGACAGCTGTGGGGAATCAAAGACAAGTTGAGCTGGGATGAACCAATACCAGACAAGCACAAACAAGAATGGACACAATTCTGTCAAGACCTGCTAGAAATGAATGACATCAAAGTCAAAAGATGCTTAAAACCAACAGATGCAGTAGGTAACCCGATATTAATCCTCTATAGTGACGGATCCAAATGTGCTTATGTCAGATGGAAATTAAAAAATTATCAGTTCAGATGCAGACTGATACTGTCAAAAATCGACTCGTCCCAATAAAGATGTCAATTGATAGGATCGAACTTTGCGGATATGTGCTACATACAAGATTGAAAACATTGCTATGACGACACTAGATACAAAATTCACAAGTACTAGCACATCGTACTCTCTAACAGTACACAGCATGATACAGAAGGAATCTTATAGATTCAACGTTTGCTGCAACTCATGTGGGAGAAATTCAAGAAAACACCAACCGCAAGGATTGGTTTTGGATAGAAAGTAAATACAATATTGCTGATTGGCTGACTTGTTGTAAAAGGCCAAGCGAAATAAACTCGGAAAGTATCTGGCAAAAGGAACCTAGTTTCCTCGAATTGCCCATGCGAATGTGGCCAATTAACAGGACATTACCAGGAAACCTTCCTGATCAGGTCAAAGTTGCATCCAACGTAACAAAAAACTGCACTTATAACAAAGAGGACACAATAGCATCAAGAATCACCATCGACAAATACTCAAAATTTGACAAACTAATAACATTAACGACAAGAGTTTTAGCAATGTACCAAAAAGAACCTAAACCATCGCTCAAGAATGCAGCAAAATTACTGACACCAGATGATATAACAAAGGCCGAAAAATTCTGGATTATGGAGGCACAAAAGAACATGTACATGTATGATGATATCAACAAAGGAAAATACAAACGAAAATTGTGAGTGACAATGGGAAAGAATTCAAAAATAAGATTCTGGAGAATTTCTGCACAGCAAACAAGATCACGTTTTCCCATGGTACGCCACGTACACCAACTACTCAAGGCCTCATCGAACGCTCAAATAGGTCTTGGAAAGAAGACATGCGAGCAATAATAATGAGCACTCCAGGAAATGAGAAGAAAAAGTGGTGCCAGTATGTTTCAGAGGCATCTTATGAGAAATATTACACACCACAGGGCTATTAATGACTCCATACGAAGCTGTGTATGGATTTAAAGCTCACAGAGAGAAAGCGACTACTGGTACAAGATCTCAGCAACAGAAAAAAAAGTACGAACACAGAAACAGAAACCAAAACAGATGAGGTAGACAACCAAACCCCAGCAAGATCTCAACAGTGAAAAAAAAAAAAACAACACAGAAACGGAAACCAACAAAACAGATGAGCCAGCCAGACAACCAAACCCAAACAAGGGGCCAAAAAAGAAAAAGAATACAATGAACAAATTTTTGCATAGACCCACAAAAAAATGAATTCAATATAGGCAATACAGTTTCCGTCAAGAACGACCGTGTCAACAATAGTACGCCGCTCCATGCTAATCTCCTAAAGGCAAAAATAATTTAAATTGAAAACACTTATGCAAAAGTTGTTACCTCAATGGGGGTAATAAATACTTTAATCGCACCTAACCAACTAATGCACTGCACAGCAACTAACGTTACTTTAAATTATGATAAAACACTTTCATTTTCTGCAGCTTGCAAACAAAACCTGTAATTTCTGACACATTTACTAATCATCATCATCATCATGTCTCATCGCGCCAGTAGGCGCATACGGCCGTTTACTAATGCAATGCAGTTTTTATCCCCTGGCGATAATAAACACTTTAATTCCACCAAATAGACTAATGCTATACACAGCAACTAACATCACTTTCAGCAGCTTGCAATTATCCATATTATCCCAGTCACTATTGTGTGAGTACCCCTCTCTGGGTACATTAACCATTTTGTAAAAAAAAATGTAAAAATTACCTTAGGCCGCCTTGTGTCACAACTTCTCCTAATTACAGACCGTTAAGTTACAATCAGAGTGTACATGATCAGGATAGCAATTTAAGTCGCTTCAGCTGACGACAACAGTCAAAATGTGCTATTTTCTGCCTTGGGGGGAGGCAGAAAGTGACATGCTGATTTTAAACTTATCTTGATTATCCGGCAACATTTTGGTGTGTAAATTGTTTGGTGACGTGACTTGATGTTTCCATGGCAACCAAGTTTTGACAAGTTGTTTTACACAATTTTTTTTCAGTCTTAATGAAAGTTTAAGTCAGGATAAAATTTGCCATCTGAAGTTAATAGAATAAGTTAGTAACAGATTTACAAATGTAAGTCATGACTTTTACCTGGCTACGCCTTGATAAGACAAATCGATGAGAAAACACCTTTGGTGATGATGTGCAAGTGCTTCAAATTGGAATAATTTTAACTTTCGTTGATCTTGTGATTGAAGACTATGTTTTTAAAGAACTGGAGGTTTAGAAGCAAAGAAGAAATTGACTTTCCAACAATCTGTGTCAACAGTATTGATTTTAAAAATCATAATAAATAAAACAGAAAACAGAATGCATTTTGTGACATCTTCCTCCCCAGACCGCACTTTGCGATTTTTTTTGCACTATACTCCACCAGCTGAGGATGAAAAAGGGGGGATCTAGATCACATCTCACCTTTCACGGAAATTAAAACGAATGAAACATCTTACTATTTGGCTACTACTAGACAATAAGTCTCATAGAAACAGTTTATAAACATTGTCATTTTATTGAACAATTATCATGACAATCGTATTTAAGTTATATTCACAGTAATTATCATTCCTCTGTGAATAGAACAGAAAAAATTATGAGCAACAATAAATCAAACACATCATCACTATAATTTATACAAAGTCTTGTAATCTTTTACTCTAAGCCTGATACTTTAAATGGGCATGCAGATACCCTAAAAAATGTCATGTGTCTCCTTTCTGTGATAAAAACATGTTTCTGGCAAGTACTGGCATGCCCACCCTTGGTTCCGCCTCGTGGCCTAGCAGCTCACTCGGCTGGTGGACACCATACTAAAATGAGTCCCCATAAATAAAATCCCTTTTAACACACTTCACATGCTGAAACTGGTTCCCAAAAAATTTTGACCCAAGGCAAATTTTTACCCACAACATATATTTAGGAAAGGAAGTAACCAGCGCAGAATTTATGGCTTAGGTTATGATGTTGTGACTAAAATGATTAGGCCGTTTATGAATAAGAACCATCATGTATATTTTGATGATTTTTTTAGCTCAGCAACTTTACTAGAACATTAAGAGACAAATGGTACTTATGCTTGTGCTACCGTTAGATGTAATTGTAAGGACTTACCGCAATGCACCAAAGAAAAATTGCGTCCAGGAGAAAAGGTCGTTAGTCAGAAAGGAAACGTAGGTTTTTACCAAATGGCATGATATGAGAGATGTTAGTGTTCTTTCCACAAATTGTAGTCCTTTAGCCGTAGATGTAGAGGTAAGTAGTGTACAACAAGAACATGGGCAGTTTTGATCTCGCAGATCAAATTAGGCAATATTATTCAGTTGGTCGCTCTTTGTGTAAATGGTATAGGTATCTGTTTTGGTTTTTAATTGATGTTTCAATTTGTAATTCTTTTCTTATATATAACAACTATCAACTAAAGCAAGGACAAAGTAAAGTAACGCTATTACTTTTTAGGACCAATTTAGCTAAACAGTTAATCGGGGGATTTTCATCTGTAATTTTGGGGGCACATTCAGCTAAGCGTCGCAAGATTGAAAATTTGTCGCTCTCCCTGGCAAATACAGATAAGCATTTCATCGTCAAAATGGAAAGGAGAAAGAAAGTTTGTGTTCATTGTAAGAGGGTGGGTAAGAAAAGAGAGGGGGGCATTCAGTAGAGAGTTCACTCTAGATCTCAATGGAGCTTAACAATGTGTACATATTAATTAAAAATAAAAATCAACCTAATTCTTAGAATAAAATACAATTGTCTTGTAAATCATTTTAAGCATAAAAAAATTTCTGACAATTTCTTGACATCAGGTCAAACCTCACTTTTGGATTTTTAAACAGACTTAATTTATTAACAAAGATATTAAATGTAAGGAGAAATTAAGACTCGGAAAAAAATCCGAGTCCCAGATGGGATTTGAACCCACGACCCTCCGTGATCTAGTCGGATGCTCTAACCACTGAGCTACTGGAGACTCTATGGTGAGCAAGGGTCAATTTGTGGGTCTTGACTGGAACCGCATCGCGCGGCTACACAGCCAAGTTATGACTAGCACATGTGAAACTCACTAACAGCATCGCGCTGTCACATTAAAGCATATCAAGATGCAGCCAACCAACCTCCAAAGTGAGTATATAAAGATGAAACAACAATAACAACAAAGATATTAAATGTAAGGAGAAATTAAGACTCGGAAAAAAATCTGAGTCCCAGATGGGATTTGAACCCACGACCCTCCGTGATCTAGTCGGATGCTCTAACCACTGAGCTACTGGAGACTCTATGGTGAGCAAGGGTCAATTTTTTTCCGAGTCTTAATTTCTCCTTACATTTAATCTTTGTTGTTATTGTTGTTTCATCTTTATATACTCACTTAATTTATTACAAACTATAAAGTTAACAACTACATCGTAACATGCTAATCATATACTATAGAGATATAACTAATATTTTTTGACTGAGCTGGTTTGGGTGTGTCTTTCTTGTCAGTTCCCTTCTTCTCTTCCTCTGCCACTGACTTCAACTTGGCAATTCTTCGTTCTTCTATTTTTTCTCTGTACTTGGATATTACAATGTCCTTTATTTGCAGCGGGTTTAAAGGTCCCTGAACACTGGATTCTCTTTGTATGAATACCTCATGTTTGCTAGTTTCATACAATTCACCTCGTTCCCCAACTTTGACAGATATCTCAATAACAAAAACTTTGTTCATATAGGTGTGTCGACCTTCTCTTCTTTCAATTGGTGTTTGTTTATAAGTTGTGGAACAAAATTTACCTTATAAAGAGTTGGAGGCACTTTAGGCTGAAAGCCAGCAAACAGTCCATGGATGGCCCATCACACCCCACCCCACCCCCCAGGTGGGAAGTCGCTTGTGGTCCTGTGATCAAGGCTGGCTCTGTTATTTCCACACTTTATCCCACTCCACCGCCAGTAGCTCTAAGGCTGTGTGGAGATGAAATTAATGGAGAAGAGAAAGCATAGTGGTTCAGAAG
This sequence comes from Cladopsammia gracilis, assembly GCA_022457155.1. NCBI lineage: Eukaryota > Metazoa > Cnidaria > Anthozoa > Scleractinia > Dendrophylliidae > Cladopsammia > Cladopsammia gracilis. Next base: position 919,235 of record JAJGOT010000112.1, read on the forward strand.
AAGATAAGAAGTGCCAGGTGTACAATGTGATCTTTTACACTTAGTTTGCTGATGTGATTGTGAATGTAAATACGTTTGCGTTCACAACTGCAAATTTTTTTGAATACAGCCTTTGGGAATTTGTGCAAGTTTTAAACACTTTATAATTTTTCTTCAGCCGTTCGGCCGCGAGCCATTCTAAATAATTCTTTAGCTGTTCACCCGTTCACAGGCAGATTTGTTTTTAACGAACACTGTCAGTTGTAAATGTGAGAATAAAATCTATTCAAAGTAAAACAATAAAAACAATAGGCTGTTAGATTCTATTGTGTCGGCCTTTCGTCCATTTGACCAAGGAAAATTTTCAACCCAGGTTTTTGTTTGTGAACCGCGAGTTTCGTTCTTGAACTGCACAGTTTCGTCTTGTTCCTCCCACATGCACTTCAGGCGTTCTGCCCTTGCGGTTGGTGCGTTCCGATGTGCAAATGATTTCAGGCAGTACTGTACTGTTTCCTATTAAGTTAACCAAGGAAAAACGCCATGTTTTAACTTGAAACCTAAAATTTATTTTATTAAGCCATATTTTTAACGTTTCATTTACAGACTTGGCACATTTCCAACCGAGAAAATGGAGCTAAGCCTTGCTCAGTAATGGCTGTCACAGTGCAAAAATTAAAATATCCCACCCAGCAGTTATCGCAAATGAAAAAGAAATGAAGATTCTCTAGCGTGACAAGTACAGCTGATAAACCTTTTGAAGAGTACCTACGGACCCTTAATGAACAAAGTAGGAGTAGGAGACAATGTCTCAACTCCATCCAGTGCAAAGATGACCTACCCTCTAATCAGCTCTTTTCCTCTGAATTTCAAAGAAGGAAGATTATGGTACATAACAGGCAAATTGCCGCTGATTTTGGTTATTTATAAAAAACCACTTTTCGATTTTGGTACATTTGTGTTTTGGTTATTTAACAAATAACCATATCCATGTTTTGGTAATTTAATAAATAACGATGTTCATATTTTGGTTATTTGTCGCACTTTGGTTATTTAGAAATAACCAAACATGTAATGTGGTTATTACAAATAACCAAAAACACATTTCTTAGCACATAGTTGAACATAGAAATAGACAAATTGAATATTGCTACAATAGGCTTACCATAATTTCACAGAGACAGAAACTGTAGTTGGGAGTATTTTTCTGGAAAGTCCAATAATCCAGGCAATGAGGATTGCATGGTCTCATCAGCAAAGTTTTACTCTCCTCACGGAATAGCACACATGTGATGAACTTTATCTATTTGAGACAGCAAAAATGAGTCTATTTGACTTGTCACAAATGCTGAGTACTTGATAAAACTGTCATTTTCTGTAGATCTGTACGCTCAGGTGTTTGACATTGACCACTACTAGGGAGCCGCAAAATTTTCAATTTGTGAGACAAAATACTGAGGAAACGTTTACATTTAGTTATCACAAGGTAAGTCAGTTTTCCCTCAAACGTTTTCATAGTGCTACTAATGCCAAACAAGTATACTAGTACATATATCTTATTGGACGGTTTAGTGTGTAGTATCGTGGGATATTTTTACGAGTCTCGCTGTATTTTGGCGAGCCCGTAGGGCGAGTCAAAATACAAGAGACGAGTAAAAATATTCCACGATACTACACACTAAACCGTCCAATAAGAGATTTATTATTTAACCTAGTCATGAACGCCGTTTTAATCTTTCTTACTTTTTCAAGTTTGTCGTGCGCGTGCTATTTGAACTTGTTTGTCAGCGCGCGCGCGCTTTATCCAAAAAAATGATGACGAATTGTCAGTCGTGTAGTTTGGTCGCGTGTACTTTTTGAACAGCGAAGAAAGTCTGTGTGATTAAACGCATAATTGTTTGGATTTGTTTGGGTAAAAACGTCAATAGATCCTCTCAGTTTTTCTCAGTTTTGACCGTTCTAGTTTGGGAACAATTTCAGCCATTTTTTCACCGCTCACGTAAGACTAATGCTGGAAGTGACGTTTGTGAAAAACCGGTCAAACCGGTCTTCTGGAGTACAAATACCGTGAGATATTTGTACTCGTTTTGGGTGTTATTTGTACTCTACTGAGTGCAGTTGAATAATAAATGGCTGTATTCGCGGGTTAGTGTGGTATTGTAAACCGCTTCAACTCTTGACTCTTGAATTTGTTACATGTATATGTAGGAACACAGGTTTTTCAACCTTTAACCAACTTAAAGAGTGTGAACTGTATCTGTAATGAATCATCCTTTTTGCCATCATTATAGAATACATGTAGTGAGGATGTTCCTCGCTTTTGGAGATAACAGTGAAGTGCCAGGGGTTACGCATGTGCCAGGGGTTAAGCTGGAGAGTTTGAGGGTTAAAAGTAGCACATCCACTGAACACTGACAGTACACTGAACTGAATCCATTTATGTGCAATGTTTTCATTTATTGTGATTTTCCAGAGAAAGAAAGTGAGAAAAGTGATGATAACGATGATGATGAAAGCAGTAAGGAGAGTGAGGAAAACGATGAGAATGAGAAACATATAGATAGAGTGATGGGGAGCATGAGGAACAAAATGGTGGCAACACGGAGGAAGAAAGCAGTGCAGAGGAGAACCAGAATGATGATGATGACGATGATTTATTGCAAGGAATTACTGTTAAGTTTATTTTTAATACTGTTTTTAAGAATGCTATCATGAAAGCATCGTTGCAGTGATCATAACAAATTAACACCAACACATAATAATTGACTAGCGATACATTTACATGTACTATGTACGTATATTGCTTGTTATAATTCAACACATTGATACACTGCCCAAATATGGTAAAAAGTTATCGATATACACTATGTCTACATGACGTATATCCAACGATGGATGTAAATTTCGCATTTTGACAAGAGAATGCAAAAATGATGGACCGGACTCGATATTTTTTCTTCAAACTGTGCTTTGTTATCAATGTGTTGAATTATAAAACTATTATAGCGCTCAAGCTTATGTGATAATGCCTAATTTTAGCCGACGAGGCCGTAATTAGGCGATATCACGCGCGCTTTCACGCTATAATAGTTAATTGGCATTAATTACTGATGCCATCAATTATTGATCCCTACAAGTTGATATGCCCATAGTCTCTCATGTGTGCTAAGGCAGCAGTGAAGCAGAGTTTAATTTGATTCAAATATTTCAAATATCACTATTTTTTGTTTGTTAAACTACAAGCTGGAATCATAGTGCCAGACCTGAGCCTGTTAGAATCATTGACCGGAATTTAGGTACGCGTACATCAAACAATTAGCAATAACATTATTCCTGCTATTGATTTTAACCCATATTTACGGGCAACAAAAAAGGCTGATAGAAAACCAACAGTTGGTGATCCAGACCGTTCAATTTTCAATTTGTGAAAGCAAATAAAGAAAAATTTATTCAGCACAAAAATCACAATAAAGACCATAATGAGGGATTAGTATTCTGGTAGGAGTCTGCAGGAAAATCAGTGGGAGCTTGTAGGAATCCTGCAAGAATAAACTAATCAAATTTGTCTGCTTGTTACGTCATACCAGACTTTTTTGCTCCACATTTTTCCCTCTTCTGATATGCTGCCTGTAAAGACAAATAAGAATTACAAAGGACATAGTCCTAATGTACTACGGTATATCAAAAGTTGTGGAAATGAGGATATTGGGAGCCTTATTTCCCCAAATCTTTCTGCAAGCACAAGGCTCACTGCAAAGAATGAACACAAGGATCTACAAGCTCCAGCTCCTATCGTTGAAGCAGTTTGCCGAAGCAAATGGGGATAATGCCGTGCTGTTTAGTCCAAGCAAAAGGCTGTTTTTAGCAGCATAATCCAAGGGTCAAACTGTTTGCCCGGTTTTTTATGGGTTATAATTTATAAATTAATGTGTTTACTTTGGAAAACTTAGTATCATTTTTTTAATTACTCATGCCGGTATGGCAACGAGTTAAGGATTGACCAACGTTTTTCTCCTTGTGTTCCTCTGTGTTTTCGCATCTACTTTTGTGCATTGCATTAGATCTGGGTATGAGAATATGCACACATGCACTGCGAGAAATTTTGAGCCCATGGTACTTGGGATTTGGTGTAATCGGCGTCATTTCGCAAGCAACAGCGAAACAAATTTGGGTTTTATTGTTTGTTGCAGTTTACTTCTGACGGATACCGCAACGAGGTAAAGTTTGCTCTCCATTTTACTTTTTGTTTTTGTTTTAGTCCCTTATTTGTGCATTGCATTAGATAGAATATGCACACATGCAGGCAGAAGCAAAACCAATTTTGGTTTTATTTGCCTGTTGTTGAGTTACGTAAGTGTTCCCCGCGAGTAACATGCAATACTGGTACGAGTATAGGCTACAGGTAGCCTCTTCTTGAGTAGAAAACATTAAAATGTTTGTCCTGTAAAATTTGTCACTTTGATTAGTGTTCAACTGAAACCCTAGCTGATAATTTCAATCTTGTAACAAGGTCAAGCACTTAAGGGAAACACACAAGCTGGTTCCTACAAATTTGTACAAACAACTTTCAGACATAGTATTAATTACGTGGACATTATTTCATGCCAGTTATTGGAGCACTTGCACAAGTAAATGACATAAAATTTATAAATATTATTGATGAAAATGCCTTATGGAGTGTTTTCACTCAGTCCCATGGGACTGAAATGACAAAGGCCATGGCAGCCATGTTGGTATCCCTAACAAAAGTTAATTAAAATTCTTTAAAATGGGGACACCAATATGGCAGCTATCAGATGTCAAGTGCAAATGTTCTATTACTGAACATGAAATTTTTGTGACACATAAATTTCGCATGAAAATAGTCGGAAAAAAATCGGACATTAATTAACACTCATTAAAACATGCCCTAACATTCGCTTAAAATGCACCTAAGCAAGGGATTACACCTTAAAGACCCTCTTAGAAGGATTATACTTCTGCCCCCTCGACATCTGTCAATCTTGTGCTTATATTTCACACTGGTTCCCACATGCTTAAACTTTTGCACATACCAGTAAGGAAAGCTGCAGGGTTTATGTTAAAAGCTGCGTACTTGAACTAGCATCCTCATTGAGGCAAAACTGACAAATTTACTTTCAGAAATGTTGAGTGAGACGTAAGGCAAGAAGCTGGGAACACTGTGATGTCTTGGCCTTAAGCCCCCAGCTGTTAGAGGTCATGCCACAGCCTTCAATTATTGGTTAATTGCTTTCATTATGGAATCGTGCCCATTGAAAACCATCGGCCGAAAAATGTCGGGTACCCATGATGTTTTGCGCAGTGACAAAGGATAGCGCTTCTGGCGGTTTCGTTTGTGATGTCTTGAAATTATCCTGGGTGTTTTGTGCATTGTTTCTGCAAGACAATAGAAATGGAAAGATGCAAACCGCATTGTTACGGCAAGATGAAAGAAAACACTACGCTAAAAGTAATGCTTTTCACATTCACCTTTGGTTTTATTATCTTGCGCTTTTAACAAAACCGGTAAGTTCTGAACGTATGCATTTTTAAAATATCCTTTGCAAGACAATGATTATATCAATGTATTTCTGTTTAATAGAAACTTCAAGGAAAGCACAGGCTTGTAGAGCAATGTAGTGCGAATCACTTTTGTGATGCAGTCATGCAACATGCGTCAATAGACTTGACCGAATTATCCTTGCGAGACCCATTGTTCTTGTTGTCTACTGAAAATAGACTTGTTGCACCTATTTTCGCCTAGAAATAATAGCTATACACAGGGGAACATTTGATTGACAGCAAAATTTGCATCTTTGATCGACGTGTTTCAATGGGCACAATTCCGTAATGTGGGCGTTCAGAGCCTTACAGCCAATCTGTTGAAGTTTCCACAGATGGCATTCAAAGAGTTATTGCTAAGGGCAATCCAATGACTTCATCAGGTAGTTGAAGTCTTCATTTATTGTTAAATATCTTCTTTCCATATAGACATTAGGTTTACATGTAAATAAATGACCAGAAGAACATGCTATTTTCATATCTCGCGAAGGACACAGAGTTTGCAGCAACGGTCAAAATGTCTTATTTTAACGCATCACGGACCTATGCTCTGATGTGAAATCACAGAAACTGGATGCTTCTTTAACTTATACACGTAGAAACGAAAACTTCCTTTTTTAATTTGCCATTAGGTATGTGTACCAGCTCCTATGGTGAAAAATTATTTCTTACTTTTGTGCGAGCTGTTCCAACTATTCATAATTTTGTTGTTTTTATACTTAAATCAGAGGTCCAGATATTTGCCAATTTCTTTGTTAATTGAGAATGGAAAGTCCTTTCCTTTTCCTTGAAGCTACCAGCTACTTGTAACCTATAACTGTTTATAATATTTTTGTTTCATATTTAGCTGTTAAACAGACCATAAAGCAGCTTGTCAGAAGATCATCCCAGCCAACAAGGAAAGACACCAGGCAAGGAAGAGTGGCCTATGAGCCCAAAAAGGCCCCGCCATTCACCCTTCAGCAGTTGTCCAAAATGCAGCAGTACCGTTTCAAGACGCTCGAGGTAACTCTCTTACAGGGGTTTAGAATTTAATATAAATATTTGCCAACCAAATCTTAGAATAAATGGTAAGAATTTCCTTCAGCCGCTTCCAGATGTTGGATGTATTGAAAGGTATTACATGATGTACCAACTGCTGACCATAAATTACTGTAGCCAAGTGTTGCTTTGGAAATTTGTGCACAGGACAGAAGTGCATAACCTCGAGCTCAGAGTACTTTGTAAAATATCATTAATAGTGGAGCCCGCGGGCCGAAGGCCCGGCAGAGCACCATACTCATAGAACCTATGCCCGTCATTTTTCATGGTCACGGCTAGCGGAATGTTTCGCGGGCGCATTGTGTGCCCTCCGCCCTCCGCCCTCCGTACACTTTTGGCTAGCTCGCTGGCGCGTATGACATCGCAAAATATGCACGTGACACCACACAACATTCGGGATCTTTGAGGCTTTGTTTTTCGAGCGGCTACACAGCTGTCAGCTCAAACACTATAGTTGCAGGATTTTTTGGTGCTTTTAGTGGAAAATTAAAGTCGTTATTACCCAACATTTTTTTGCGGTTTGCTACTCAAGATAGGATACTAATTAAGGGATACTCAGAAGCCGCTTTAGTGGAAAAAGAAGAGCTTTCAGGAATAAAATCTTGCTTCGAGGAACTGTATACGTTTTTAGCAATGCGGAGAGATGGGTTCGTTTTACGGATTTCAGCACCTAAGAAAGAATTTCCAAGTACAGTAGTCGCCGGAGGGACTTAAAGGTAAAACAAATAACATTTTTTGATGGGAATTTATCTTGATATCAATCTGTGATTGACTTTTTGTTTGTGTTCTCGTTAGTTTTGGAGAATTGTTGATAAACGTGTAATTGTATTAATTTCTTGATTCCATCGAAGACACGGCTCGGTCTCCATGCGCTATAAATTGTATGCGTTTTGCTTTTAAACAAACTAATGGAGATTTGAATAAAATTTTTCGAAAGAGGATTGTGTTGTCCATTTTTATGTGTTTGTTCATTCATTACAGAGATTGAAAAGCGATTTTATGTAAACAAAACAAGACTTTGATTTTATACTCGTGTCGCCTTTTTCATACGCAAATATGCCTTTTGGGTATTTTTGCAATTTGATTTCCAAATCAGTTTCTCGGGCATTTTTTGACAAGCAACAACTGTATTTTCGGAAAATAGTCGTAATAGTTATTCTAGATGGAGAAAAAGTTGTTTTTGTGAACTTTTGTACGGTCTAAATGTACTGTTTATACGGTCGGGTAATACTGTTTTTGAGAATTGCTAAAATTGAAAAATAGCCCGGTCGTCAATATTAATCTTAAGGTGGCTGAACACAGTTTGCACGCGCTCTTCAATTTCAGCAGCTGCTTACGTGAGTCAGCACGTGCAGAGTTTTGAGAAAAACAAACGTGGCGCCTATTCAGCGATCATTTTATTTTGCTCAGCGTTGATCACGAAAGTGTTGTTTTTCGTCTTAAAATCAAACAATTTGTTGTCCGTAAAAGTGTTTGTTAAATCGATAGATAATTTAGAGAACCTTTGAAGAAATACTGCCTTTTTGGTCATTTTTGTCTTTGGATCGAGAACCCAGTCAAATGCAACGCATGCGCAGTTGACCAAAAAACTGTGACTGGATATTTTAGCGACTTTCCTTGGAAATCTGCTGATTTCTACGGAACCACTCGTTAGACTTTCATAAAACTTGGCACAATGATAGTTCCAAATATGCCGAACTCACCTGCCATGAGAAATTTGAAATCTAACAGAGGAGATTTTTACAAAACGCAAACATATTAAACCACAAATTACAAAAGATCCCTCCGTTAAAATTACATGAGACCAGTGTATAGGTACAGTGAAACTGTGTTCAGCCACCTTATTTCTTGTGCTTCCGACCTTTCACCTATTAGTTAAGGTGGCTGAACACAGTTTCACTGTACCTATGCGTCATTCATTGTCATTTTATAACTACTAACGTCTGGGCACCCAAAGTTGGTGAGGCATACGATTAAGCAACAAGCTATAAATTTTGATATTTTTGTTGAGCTTTTAGGCTGCTGCCATGGCAACACGGTGGATTGTAAATCAGCCTGCAATATTTGGTTTCGTTTATTTTCAGAAAATCTAGTTGTTAGATTTTGTCCATCATTTGTCTCCAGTAAACTCGTAAACATATTCGCATGTTAACACTGGTCTCATGTAATTTTAACAGAGGGATCTTTCGTAATTTGTGGTTTAATATGTTTGTGTTTTGTAAAAATTTCCTCTGTTAGATTTCAAATTTCTCATGGCAGGTGAGTTCGGCATATTGAGAACTATTATTGTGCCAAATTTCGTGAAATTCTAACGAGTGGTTTTGTAGAAATCAGCACATTTCTGAGGAAAGTCGCTAAAATATCCAGTCACAATTTTTTGGTCAACTGCGCATGCGTTGCATTTGACTGGGTTCTCGATCCATAGACAAAAATGACCAAAAAGGCAGTGTATTCCTTCGAAGGTTCTATAAATTATCTACTGATTCAACAAATCTTTTTACGAACAACAAATTATTTGATTTTAAGATGAAAAACAACAATTTCGTGATCGATGCTGAGCAAAATAAAATGATCGCTGAATAGGCGCCACATTTGTTTTTCTTAAAACTCTGCACGTGCTGACTCACGTAAGCAACTGAAATTGAAGAGTGCATGCAAACTGTGTCCAGCCACCTTAAGTTTCATCTTAATTAAGCTTGTTCAGAGGGTCTTCATAGGGCACCGCTGTTAGGCTAAGCCTAACTATATATATTTTATGGATTATGGCTTTTGACTGTGACCTTACTTTCATTCATTTGCCCTTTTCCTCAGAGGGAAGTAACTTCTGCACCTTAAACTGCCTCACTTAAAATTGTGCAGGCTTTTTTTGGCTTAATTTTATTTTCTCAATTGTAGATAGCGAACATAGCAGTTGCCATTGTTAGTTTATATTTATGTATTATGTTCTGTTTTCAATATTTCTTGCTAAAATGTGGGTTCCAGTCTGACTAATTTTGGATACAGGTGCAAGCCTATCTGATCTGACCCTTTAAACATTACGGAATAGCGCCCATTGAAAACCGTCGGCCGAAAAATGTGGGGTACCCATGATGTTTTGTGCGCTGACAAATGCTACCACTTCTTGCAGTTTCTTTTGTGATGTCTTGAAATTATCCTGGGTGTTTTGCACATTGTTTCTGCGAGACAATAGAAACGGAAAGAGGCAAACGGAATTGTTACGGCAAGACGAAACAAAACACTCACTGAAAGTTATGCGTTACGCATTTGACTTTGGTTTTATTATCTTGCGCTTTTAACAAAACCCGTAAGTCCCAAATTTATGTATTTCTACTTAGCAGATAAGTTAAATAATGATTTTAAATCCTGTGTAGCGAAACATTTTTAGCTTTTCATGGGCCATGCGAATACAGCGAATGCGTTGTGTTAAAGGTTTTGAATTTCGCTCGTTGTTTTTGTCTGTATGCAAATGTATCACAACCCGACACACGTGAAAGTCTTGCATGCTATTTTACTCTTCATACGTCGTTCTTGTCATTAACTAGAAAAAATAATGACAATTTCATTCAACATTCCCATTTTCAGAAGCAGATACACCATGTATATGCGTTACAAGGTACTTTTCAAATCAGGTTTAAGTTTCGCTTCATTAGTCACGTATGCAAATAATTCTAAACTCACAGGCGACAAAAAATAGTTGCGATGGATCGGGTTAAATGTGACCTCACACGGGAAAACGTACACTAACGCTTATCCGTTAAACGGCTAAAAGCGTTAGGTGTCCGTTAGATATCCGTTATAAAATTTCCTGAAAACCGTTAAACGCTTTCACCAAACCGTTAGGCGTTAGTATTTAACCGTTAGCACGAATAGCGTATCCGTTAGGCGTTAGTATTCAACCGTTAGAACAGATTTCGCATCCGTTAGGCGTTAGTTTCTAACCGCTAGAGCGGATAGCGTGTCCGTTAGGCGTTAGTATTGAACCGTTAGAACGAATACTGTAACCGTTAGCAAAGAATTAACATCCGTTAGCTAAAGTTTGGCATCCATTAGGACTAGCCTGAATGTTAGAATTATCCCAGCACCCGTTCAAGAGGTGCTGGAAATGACTGTTCTAGAGTTGACAGTGCCGAATTTTCGTTTGCTTTTAAATTACCTTCACTTACTATTTCCATGGTAAGCTTATAAATCTAACATCACAGCAATACTTGTTGAAAACGGAGCGACGTTTCGTCCAATAATCCATATTTACAAACAGTCTACGAAGAGTCGCTTTCACTGATACGTTCATTATCGAACGGCAAAATAATTCTTTCCAACGGCGTGAATGTCGAGCGACTGAACGACAGACAGACTGGCGGTAATTCGTAGACTTCGCCAGCAGTCCGCGAGAAGACAAAGTAATAGCACTAGTCACGATCGTTTTACCAATTATTTGACTCAAGCAAGGTTTTGACTTCAAGGCCAGGTAATGATAAACATGATTTCTTTTATGAGACTGCAAAACATTAATTCTTTTTTCGCTGCTCGCTCGCGGAATGTAAACAACAAGCAGCCCGGAGTCCCAAGTGCAGTAGTCACGCAAATTCGTTCTGCACTTCATGTTTACTTATTGTTAAAATAAATCTTGAATGGAACTAAAAATTATAATCGAAATTAAAGACGGTAGGGAAAGTTTGGTAGCAGAAAAAAAATAAACCCTTTGAAGTTTGTTGTAGTTGTCGGTAAAAATAAGTGCTTGTTGGTCCCTTGGGAAAAGTGGTAAAAGCGCACCAAATTTGCATATGTCAAAACGGTAATTTGAAACCTTAAAACACGCTGGCACAAACAGACTATGCGCTTCTAAAAATTCTCTGTTTTCTTTGTGGTTTCGCTCGCCAAATTAAGATTAAGCTTTTCCAAACTCTCAGCCTTCATTTCCAAGTATTCCACCGTGCTAAAACATCACAGGAAGTTTGGAGTGTCTTCGGGCCGGGAATAAACATAAGCCGTGTTTGATTTTGCAAGGGTTCCATCGATCTTCATCTAAGTGAGAAAAACATTCGTTGCTTGATTCTTGCTCGTTTTAAGAGCGGGATTGTTGTCTGGCTTGAATCTCGCTTATGTCTGGCCAAACAGATGCTTGATGACATTTCTGGGAGATAAAAACTAGCTGTTTTATTATGGACGATTATCCAGCGCAATTATTTCCTGAGTCGGCAGAATGTTTCCAAAGCTATAGCGCTCTGAATATTTACTGTCGGTACAGTCTGATAAATAATTATTCTCGGAAGCCGTTCCTTTTCGAAACAGATTTTTACTATCAAGCTATCCGTTAAACAAATTTGCCGAAGCGTTGTTAAACGCTTCAAGCTATCCGTTAGACGAATTTGCCATACCGTTAAATGCTTCAAGCTATCCGTTAGATGAATTTGTCATACCGTTAAACGCTTTAAGCTATCCGTTAGACGAATCAACAGAAGCATTTAACGGTTCAAGCTATCCGTTAGATGAATTTGCCATACCGTTAAATGCTTCAAGCTATCCGTTAGACGAATCAACAGAAGCGTTTAACGCTTCAAGCTATCCGTTAGAATGCTTTCGTCGACCGTTAGAACGCTTTGAAGGCCGTTAGCTATCCGTGCGTTAGCCGTTAGTTTTTATCCGTTTAACGTTTAGTGTACGTTTTCCCGTGTGAGGTCACAAATTCTTGGTACTAACTACTGGTATAAATATTTCAATAATATAATTATTCTTGGCCGAGTTTCAATGAAGATATTTTATTCAGTCTCAATACCTTACCCAAAACTGTTTCAGTTTTTGATGCATAACGAGTTTCATATTAACATTTGTCACCTTTTGTAGAGAGATGCATCAAGGACACTGGTCTATGTGTTCTAATTGATCAATTTTTGGCAGTAAAATATCATTTGCAAGACAATATAATGTATTTCTGTTCAATAGAAATTTCAATGTAGTGCGAATCGCTTTTGAGATGCAGTCATGCAACATGCATCAATAAACTTGACCAATTGTCCTTGCAAGAGACCCATTGTTCTCATGTTGTCTGCTGAATAATAGACTTGTTGCACCTGGTAGTACTTGCAAACTTTAAGCATGAGGGAATGTATGTGGTTACAAAATCCAGATTTTCCAGCAGCACAAGTTGGTCCACAGTTTGCATATTTGACACCCCGGAAGGAATACAGAGAGCAAGTTTTAAGTTAAGGAGAACTTCGCGTGCTTTGAAGTTCTGAAAACATTTTGCACGATCGTAAAAGTAGCTTTGATCACAGGCGGTTTGAATGTCATGCAAATAATAATCTTCCAGAAAGGCTTTGGCTTTGAGAAGTCCTGTAGGTAAGAATGGTGTTCACTGTTGTGTATTTTTCCTGAACTCATGATGTGCTTATCTCATGTGAAGAACAGATTTTTGTTGAGTTTTGTTCCCCATCCACTTACTGGGAATGCAACGTTTGTCACATTGCCATCAGCTTCCCCGATACCTTGCACCAGCGGATGAGCAGTGTCCTGACTAAGTCGCTGTCTTTTTCGCCTGGTATAGATAATGTTTTCGTCTGGATAGACCAGAAGATGATCAGTCTTGGCATTCACATACTCATTCACGCTGTAAAAGAATAAAGAGAATGAGATGCTTGACCTTAGCAAGGACAATGCGAAAAGTAAACAAATATCACTTACCGCTTACAAAGTTGTATGTTAGTGACTAAACCTTCACAAGAATCACCACGACACTTCAGCCAAAATGTTAGCTCACTATTTTTTAACGGATTGGGATCCCTTTGATTCAAGGAACTCCCAGGAATGTCTTCTGCAAGACACAAAGGAGCGTACCCAAAGGACACAATAGTTGTTATGCTTGACTGGCCTTCGATGCCTCATTTCCGCACTACTCATCCCAGACCATCCTGAGTGACTGCCATTTTGGAAATAGGTGTATGTTGTAACTACTTTCTTAGATGATGCCGATGGGAAGTCACTTATGATACTTGCAGATAACTTTGGTTGTGAACCAATCATATAATTCCCTCGCACTCATTGTTGATCTATTACACAAACATTTGTAAAATTGTTCTTTATGAAAAGCTAATTAAAATGTAAGGGCATTATGTATCAATATTCAAGGGGAATAAGTGACTTATTCCTCTACATATCAATACATAATCCCCTCACATTTTAATTAGCTGTTCATTAGCCCCACTCTACCCTTTAAACAATCAAAGTCACTCCCACCTTTTCAGACAGTTGATTCGAGGGTTATGTAGTATATTCCCCCCGAAAAGAACAAAGAAATCTGAGCTCATGTAAAAATAAGAACATTTCATCTAAAATTAAGGAATTTATTGAGGAAACTTAAAGAAACTGTTTCTTAAAATGAGAATTATCTCTTAAAATGAGAAATTTAATTTAACAACAGAAATGTCCTTATCAGTCGATTTGTTTAAGAAATTTGGTTCTTAAAAAAACACTTAATTTTAAGAGTGTGACACAGTTTCAATCGGTGACAATTCCTCCAGACTTGATACTCCAATACTTCACCGGAAAAGGGACGCAAATTTCCACCGCAGACTAAAACATATAAACGTTTATTTTGCTGACATTAAAATCTTTGTCAAAAATCTGTTAAAAGAAAAAATCCAGCTCTTCAACTTCCATCAGGGCATCCTTGCAAGTCAAACCAATCCTCCCTGTACTTGTAACTTTTTCAAAAAAGACTTTGAACGCACTGGAAGATGAATTAATTGCTTCAATTCAGCAAAGGAAGATTGTAAATTGTTCTGGAGCAATTAGCGCTTCACAAGCAGTTGACAGGCTGTCATATTTGGATCGGCGTCACCAAAAACAATGGGATAATAACACAGTCGAAGGCACAAAACTTGCTGGCAGTGAACCATCATATTCCAGTCTCAGAGACTTGTACGTGAAGTCGGGCACAAAGGGATTGCTGGCAATCCTGAGTATGCCTTCCACTCAGGGTGCATAAAAGCGACCTTGTGTAACATGAATGAAGTGAATTCTTGCTGCCATCGCAAATCATTTGTCCCAACTAAAAGGGTCGTAAAGAAACCTAGCTGCCCCGGCACTCTTGAAAGCCATCAAGGGTATCAACATTTACCAATATGTAGAGGATTTTGCTAAGGTAGTTCACTGCGCTCAAACATCACAGAAAGTTAGTAGTGTCTTTGGGCTGGGAAAAAACAAAACCATGTTTGGTTTCACTAGTGTTCCATTGATCTATTGATCCATGATAGGATCGAGGTTTAGCTATGATACGGCTACTACATGTATACGCATTTGCTTCTGACAAAAAAGGTCATTTTAAACGTTTGGTTTACAGCTTTAAACGTACAGAATGCTATTTTTCTTTAAAAGAGTGTTTAAATGCTTTACATAATGTTTTAAACGGATGGCAAACGGACGCTAAACAGATAGTAAACAGATTTTTCCATTAAACAGTAAAGTGGTAGCATCCGTTTTCGCTTTCCAGGTCACATTTGGTGAATCACCCATATTCTATAGAACAAACATATTACCCTACAAGCACACTGTACTCAGTTTTTCATGAGGATAAGACTCCAAGAACAAAATTCAAACATACATTGTTATCCCACCAGAGTGCAGCATATCAAGGGTCACAAGTGGAGACTCAGACTCCTAACAGACTGAAGACTGCATCTAAAATTGCTCATTTACCATTTTTTCTTTACCATAAAGCATAAACAGCTTGTTCTTTTTTCTTTCATAACAGAATGAGAATGTTGACAGAGATGTCTACACAACTACGCATTACCAAAATATAAAGAGGCCTGACAGAGTTGCACCCTACATAGTTCTGAAGCCCAAAACATTTTACTTCAACGACAACATCTAGGTGACTTGTTTTTTACATTTAACTGGCGAAGAAATCAAATCCATATAAATCTTTAGGGGACATCAACTTCATTCAATTTCTATGACCAACATTTGTCAATGTTTTACAAGCTGGCTAATATGCTACTAATAAAAGCAGAATGGAAAATGTTATGCGATGCTGGACTTTGACATTTGAAGAAAAAGAAATGGTTCTAACTCCCAACTCAAATGCCTTTTTTTGATTGGACAATAACGTATCACACGCCATAGGAAACAACAACTTCAACTTTTGACTTGCATGTGATCAGGTTGTGCACCTTAAAAGTGCGTCAAGCACACATTTTTTCGCATCTCCTACATAATTCTTCTATTTTTGAGTTGCAAGGTACAACAAAATACTTAATGACTGGCCGCACAGGAAACAGGGGCTAGTCATTACATGCTTATTGTTACTTGTCTCTCAACTAAACCCAAAAAATAACTTGAACAATAGAGTTAACCTTATAAGCAAATGAATAAATTTTGGGAAATGAAAGCCAGAAATGGTACAATAATCAGCTCATGAGGTTGTTATATGTCATCACAAAAACAAAATTTTGAAAGACAAGAAGACCCAGCCCAGAAGCTAAGGCAAAACCAGGCCTGGTTTAGTCATTACTAATTTCACAGATCAAACACAACTAAGTGCCCTTTTACAACCACATACCTTAAAAATGGCTCTATTTTGTGTCTATCTGAAGGTCTATCTTTGTTGGGAGTTTTGAAATTACAAATCTCTAGGATAATTAAATGCAGAGTTCTGCATACAGAGGCTATATGTATTTTCCACTGGTATGCAGTTGATACAGTTCGTTAGCACTTATGTTTTACTGTATTGTTAATACACGCTGTTAGGCGTGTCTACAGGGATTTTGTGATTGGTTAGTGTTCAGTATTTAAGGTTTCAAACAGTTGTTCAGTTCCTCTCGCTCTCGCATTCCATTCTGACGTTTGCTGGTTTCCCGCCCACCCACCCTGTTCGTTTTTCCTTCCCTCTTTTAATTATTTTTCTTTCATTTAGGCCGTTCAGAATATGCTACAAGTTCCAGCCGTTGTTACCGTTGCTACCGACCAGGGCACTGGGCCAAGGACTGCCGAGTCATGTTGCCTTCCACCGCCAACAGGAGCGGCTTCTATTATTCAAACTGCGCCACATCTGTTAGGCCCGGATCAGGAGGCTGTGCCAATGGTAGCTCCAAGTGATGGGGGTGAGAATGGTCTGTTTACGCAACTTTCAGAGGTAAAAGAGGCTTTTGAGTTTGAAGATTCAAGCACTCCACTTTTGTCAGATGTCAAAGGTAGTCTGAGAAGACATGTGGAATTTTGGCGCAGAATAGGTGCCCCTAAATATATTTTATCAGTAATATGCGAGGGTTACCGTTTGCCTTTTCAGCAGATTCCCCCGGGGTTTAGCTCCAAAAACAATAGGTCATCTTTAAATCAGTCGGAATTTGTTTGCGAAGCTATTTCGGAGCTTTTGCATTCGGGTAGGGTGTCAGAGCTCATCGAGCCACCCGATGTTGTTAATCCATTGAGTGTGTCCATCCAGTCCAACGGTAAAAAGAGGTTAATCCTCGATCTACGTTACGTTAATAATTACCTGGTTAAGCATAGGGTTAAGTATGAAGATTGGAAGATTGCTTTATCTTACTTCCATAAGGGGTCTTTTATGATTTCTTTTGACCTTAAAAGTGGGTATCATCATATTGAAATTCACCCAGATCACCAGAAGTTTTTGGGGTTCGCATGGAAATTTCCGGGTGAAGATTCTATAAGGTATTTTGCATTTACAGTTCTTCCATTTGGTTTGTCTTCTGCCCCTTACATTTTCACCAAATGCCTAAAGCCGCTCGAGAAATACTGGAGGTTCAATGGTGTTAATATAGCTTTGTTTCTCGATGACGGCTGGTTAATAGATTCTGATCGTGACGCCTGTTCAGTTTTAGCTTCTAACATTTGGTCTGATTTAAGGAAATCAGGGTTTGTTACCAATGACGAGAAGTCTAGGTGGTGTCCGACTCAAGTTATTGAATGGCTAGGGATTGTATGGGACGCCATTAATGGAACTATTAGTATTTCTGATCGACGGGAACAAAGCATTGCCAAATCAGTGGAAAGGCTCCTTTCAAGGGATCCTTTGGTATCGGCACGGGAGTTATCTTCTATCGTGGGCAAGATTATTTCTGGTGGGGCGGTTTTTGGCAACATTGCCAGAATTATGACTAGATATTGTTCTATTTCAGTAGCTTCTGCCCAGGACTGGGACTCCAAATTTTATCTTGATCAATATTGTGTCAGGGAGCTTCGTTTCTGGGAGGCTAATTTAAAGCGACTTAATTGTAAAGAAGTGGCAGGTTGTTCCATTAAAGCATCTAATTATGTAGTTTATTCGGATGCAAGCGCCACAGGGTGTGGTGCGCATCTTGATATTAATGGTGAGCAAGTTTGTCATAAACAGTGGGATGGAGAAGAATGTGTTAAAAGTTCTACTTGGAGGGAGTTATCTGCTATTTTGTTTGCTTTACAATCGTTTTTGCCATTACTTAAAGGCTCTTATGTAAAGTGGTTTTCTGACAGCCAGAACGCATGCAGAATTATACAAGTAGGAAGTATGAGAAGTGATTTACACGCCATTGCGTTGGAGATATTTCAGTTCTGTGCCAGCTGTGGCATTGAGTTAGAGGTCCAGTGGATCCCACGCACTGAGATTGAGAGAGCAGATTACATTAGTCGTCTCATTGACATAGACGACTGGCAAATTTCAGCTGATTGTTTTGCGTCTATAGAGGAAAGCTGGGGAAATCATTCAGTGGATTGTTTCGCTAGTTATTATAACAAGAAGGTCAATAAATTTTTCTCTCGGTTTTGGAACCCAGGTTGTAGCGGGGTTGATTTTTTCGTGCAGAATTTGGGGGGTGAAAATTGTCTCGTTGTTCCCCCCGTAAGCCTTGTTGCTAGAGCTATTCGTTATTTACACGTCTCCAGGGCTGTTGCGACTGTAGTTGTGCCCTTTTGGCCTTCTTCATATTTTTGGCCCATTATTTTTCGTAAGTTTTCTAGGTTTATAGTTGGTTACAAGTGTTTTGATTGTACTGCTTTAGAGCAAGGGCGCAATCCTAATTCCTTTTTGGGTAGCAGTAGGTTTAAGGGGTCCATCTTAGCTGTTCGCATGAAGTTTTCTTATTAGGTCTCCGTCCTTTTAAGTGTTGGGTGGGTAAAAGGCATTGGCCTAAACTTTCTTTAAGTTCTTTTAGTGTTGAGTGGGAAAAGGCACTGTCCTGAATTTAGTACGTTTACTTGGGACACTTGTCCTTTTAAGTATTGAGTGGGTTAAACGGCACTGGCCTAAATTTGTTTACATGCGAAATTCGTTCCTTTAGTGTTGAGTGGATAGAAGGACTGGCCTGATTTTAGTGTATTCACATGGGACGCTTGTCCTTTGAAGTATTATATGGATAAGAGGCGCTGGCCTGACCTGGAATTATTACAATGTTTTGTTAAGGCGCTTGCCGTTTTTGCGGTCTATTGTTTATCATCGTTTTTTGAGTGATTAGCTGTATGGAGTGAGGACTCAGGGGTCTGAAAGTTGTTTTGGTAAATAGGTTTGTTTTACTTATATTGCACTTTCTTGTTGCAGATGTTTTCCGCAGATGGCGGTTGGAAATGTCTACCAGTTAATGTTAAGCCTGACATAAGTGATCTTATTTCGACATTGTTGAAGTCCAAGGCGGATTCTACGTCGAAAAGATATCAAAAAGAGATTTCGAAGTTCATTGAATTTTGTATTTTGTCCAGTGTTCAGCCAGTGCCTCCTTTTCCTGTTTCGTTTATAGTTGCTTATCTTTTTAAGGTTTACAGGAATTCTAACTCATATTCCTCTTTAGTTATGGCTCATGCAGCTCTTAAGTGGTTTCTTTCGTTTAGCTTAAGCAGCGGCGTCAATCCACTGGATAGTCCTATATGTCATAATTTGCTGGAAGCTGCTAAGCGTAATAAGCCAGCTAGTGTTAAAAAGGCGCCTATTTCCGCTGATATTATTAAACGTATTATTGATAAGTTTGCTGGTACTTCTGCTAACTTAAAGGACTTACGTATTGCTTGTATCTGTGCGTTAGGTTTTGCGGGATTTTTCCGTTATGATGAGCTTAGTAACATTGCTCCCACGCATCTTGAGTTTTTTCCCGATCATGTTAGAGTATTTGTTCCCAGGGCCAAGAATGACATTTATCGGGAGGGCAATTATGTTTACATCAAGAGATTAGGTAACATTTATTGCCCTGTTGCTCTTTTAGAAAGGTTTATCTCCATGTGTAATATTGAGCTTTCGAGTACTCTTGCTCTCTTCCGTCCATTAAGATACTTTAAGTCTACAAACACCTATAAGGTGTATGGTGAAAGATTGTCTTACACTAGATGCAGGGATATATTTAAAGAATGCCTTAAAGATTTAGGACTAGATCATAAGATCTACGGTCTACATAGTTTAAGGTCAGGCGGAGCATCCTCTGCAGTAGTTAATAGTTCTAATCTTTCTGAGCGGGTTCTCAAGCTCCATGGGCGATGGAAGTCTGATATTGCAAAAGACATGTACATTCTTGAAAGTGTTTCTAAGCGTCTTGAAATAACAAGTCATCTTGGTTTATAAACGTAGCATTTAATTATAGTGTAATTTAGCTTGTTTTATTACTTGTGTATTGTCATAGCTCGTGTGGATTTATTTGGATTAAACGTCATTTGGATTGCCTGAGCATCCAACCATCAAGATGTTGTCTTTGTGTATCTATGTATTTAGGAGGAAAATAATTTACGTTCGTTTGAGTGTAGCGAATTAGAACGTAACCATACTTTTTCGGTTTTAACCACCTTACACGGCATAATAAACAGTCAAGTACTGCTCAATTACTTTCCTTTGCATGGTTATATTGTAATATTTATCTAGACTTGAAAGCTAGAAACACATTTCAAAACTCAAGGTTTAACTCTGGAACTGAAAGGGTTATCATAAGAAGAAACCAAAAATAATTATTATTCTAATATTTTACCAGGCAATTACAGAACACAGATGAATGTAGGACAGATACAAAACCCAAAACTCAGGAGAAACGTTTAGTGGGTAGATTAGAAAAACTAATTCGCTGTTGATTTCATTTCTATTTTGGTTTAATAGTTTACTTTCAGTCACGTGCAAGAGAATTGTCTGTCTAAAGGACAGGATTGCAGAGCTTGAAATGAATGAGCTGACAGAAAACAACCATTTCGATAAGATCGATGAAAGAAACCTTACAGTGAAGGAGACTG